>JAKTYF010000013.1:0-252191 GCA_030564605.1 Debaryomyces coudertii
GTAAAATCCAACGTTGCCATCGTTGGGCCCCCGGTTCGATTCCGGGTTTGCGCATTCATTTTTTATTCTTTTATCTGGTAATTCCGTCTATATTATCCTTTTGGTCCCACATATGGTTTGACATATGGCTTGTGAATCATCCATTTTGTGTTCGAACCGAATTTGTGACGATATTCGATTACAATTCGCTGTAATATTGTAATAGGACCGCTCATCGTGTTGCATGCTTAGAACTTTTTAGCATCCAAGTACTCCACTTTCCTTGATTTGATATAGTTTGGACTACCTACTATAATCCTGTAAATATGATATTTATTCGTTATGTCCTAGGAAACCCTGATTTTGCATTTCTGGTATTTGGTCGGGTCGTAAAATCTTCTAAACTGCACTGCCGCGCAGATGATTAAACCAGCATAAATTAAATTACTTAGCTTCATTTATTACTTGTCTTCATCTATTACTAGACAAAGACAACTACAAGTGATATATTTACACAGGTAGCAGATGTCACGACTCCAAGAATCAGGTATGTTTCAAGGTATAGATAACTAGAGAAATCAGTTGGACAAACAACTTACTAACATTGAAGATAATTTAAATGGGCATGATAGACGACAAACGAAGGGAAGATTTGGATGGGTTAAGAGATTGATGCAAGGACAGAATAGAAATCAAAATGGAACATTAATCCATACATCCGACATTTCAGACGATAGAGGTAACGGAGAGGGTAGCTCTAGAGGGGGAGAATATAGGGGAAGGACCTCTTCCCAAAGGTCTCAATCATTTAGTGGTGGCGAATCTTACGAGAATGATATTGAACACGATAGTCACTTAGACGATTTGGAGGGTGGCGACGAAATGGAGTTTTCGAATGGTAACCATGATATCCACAGCACCTCCAACAGTGACCAAATAACCGCACAATCTGATAACGATAATGTAAGCACGATTCCGTTGAAATCAATAACGTCTGCATCTACTAAATCTCCATCCGTGTTAAGCACAAACCAGGATAATAACTCGTACGTTGCATCAACGGCAGAAACGTCAATTGCTCCAAGTACGCATGCAAACTCGATAAACTACCAAACTTTGAATCCCCATAATAGTCACCTACAACTGCAGGCTTATGATAGAGACAGTGAATCGATTATCACACTAGCCAGTTCTTCAAGGAGAACAAGAAGGAGAAGTCTTGAAACGAATAGTAGTACTGCTGGTATTCCTCCTGCAAGTATAATGGAAAGATTGGCAATTCATCCAAATGCGGCCAACAGCACGTATGCAGCAAGCAGTCACAATGCCAGCAATGATAGGACAAGTATCTACAATTCCAATATGGGAGCGTCTCAATCGAGTGTTACGGACTTGAATGACCAAGCAAATTCAGCCAATTGAGAATCGAATCTTCCTGATTACTTTGAAGTACGGAGAGATGACATAAGATGCTTCTGTATATTACTACTATGTATAATATTATTTTGGGGAAATATCTGGCTAGTTTACGTAGTGATATGTGTATTTAGAATCAAATCGATCAAAATATATAAAACTTTAAATGCAATCATAATTTATGACACGAGTATACAATCACATTCGCTGCGCTCATTATATCCTAGTCGTAGAAAGTTATGGGTATACTTAACTACACCAAAGGTTGTTTGATCCAAATATTCAATGCGTCTGCATATAAGATAGCTCAAAATAAAAACATGCTACTAATAATAAATTTATAGTATATATAACCATTAATAGTATTTTATTGTTCTTTAAACACCTGGAAAACACCTAAGAGAAAGCTATAACCGAAGACATTCCTTTATTATTGGTTAAATTGCAACCTCGTTTTTAAAATGGGTGCCTTTAGTTACAATGATAACTCTATTGAGGGCGATGTTTATATTCAAAGATTATCAACATATGTCAGGCGAAATGAAGAAGCCTTGGCCAACGGCCTTATGTGTTTTTCAAAAAATAGAACCAATCCTAATATCAAGCCATTACGGTTAAGTTTTACTATCCACCATCTTTATTATATTACAGAAAGAATCGAGTCATCCCCTCTTGGTGTTGATGTCGGCCCACTAAATATCAAGCTTGATAATCCGAATCATGTACCTACTTTTATTTCTTTTATGGCAAATAATGCCAGATCATCAAGACATTTTGAGAGTGATGCCAAGTCAATAACATCAATAAACTCCATGCGGTCAATCGTATCAAGTGCGTCTGTGTACTGGAGATCTTTTGCATTTAGTAAAGATCCCAAGGTCATTAATAAGGATCTCAGATATTTGTACTCATCATTTACAAAAATACCATGTTTAATTTTAACTCCAAAGACCAAAATAAACAGCATCACCTCATATGAAGAATTTCCTTGTGATACTTCAGTTCCGGTGAAGATGTTTAAAAATTTGCAAGTGTTAGAACTTGTTGATTACGAACCAAATGAAATTTTTGGATGGCATACTTTGAGCGAACAATTACGAGTATTGGTTATTAAAGATTCCAAGATTTCTGATATAGGAGAAATCTTGTTTAACTTGGTAATAGACGATGAAAGTGGTCGGTCATCTTTTAATTTTCATAAGCCTTCCAGAAAACAAACACATGACATTGATAGCTCCTACACGGATAACGATCATCCAATTCTAAAACCAAATAAGAGACATAATATCAAAAGAGAGAGGGCTAAGACAACTGGAGCAGGCTCCGCACCTAAGGATTTGTCCTATGGTGATACTAATATTGCAAAAGTTGGTCAAGATAATACTACGGAATCGCATAATAAGAATTATCATGTTTTACCAGACGGGAAATGGTCGGTTTTAAAACAGTTGACGATTTCAGAAACATCTGTGACATCTATTAGACCATATGTATTTAAACCTTTGGGTAATTTGGTCAAGTTGAATTTGTCAAATAACTTGTTAGAAAGTTTACCAGAAGGGTTAGACCAATTGCATAATATTAAATATCTTAACTTTGCTGATAATTATATTACTGATTTAAAGGCTTTACCAAAAAACCTTAAGTACCTATCCACAATCAATTTTAACAATAATAAGCTTACAAGTTTAGAAGGGTTAGAAAATTTATGTTCGTTAGAAAAAATCGATCTAAGGAGAAATGACTTAAAGGAAATAAAGAGCTTAAAGCCCGTTATATTGCAATTCATAAAAAACTCCGATAAATTCAATAATGTTTATCTCAGTAGTAACGCGTTACCAAAGAATTATAGGATTGAATTGTTCAACCTATTCAACGGAGTTAAATATAAAAACAGCATGAAAATAGATGATTCCAGACCAGGATATTTTGAAAGTGCATTGTTGTTGGATGCGGAGTCGGCTTTTAAATCTTTGGAAAAGCTTTTCGGTTATATTAATGATACATATAAATCAACCAAGGAGCAATCCCTTCCACCAATCTCTTCAAAAGTATTTGTTGAGTTTGAAAAGGACAAAGGAAATGATGTCGAGATCCACACTCTTATTGATCCATTAGCTACAATGAATTTAAAATCTGAGAATGATGATCATATGAAAGCTAGGAAAGTTGATCTCACTCATATAATGACCATGAATCCGATGTCGCCTATTCTACTGTCTGATGCAACTAGTATCATTTCTGCATCATCCAAGTTACCTACTCCGAATTCACCCTTATACAACAATCAAAACTTAACAAATAAGCAACATACTCCCGATGCGACATATACTGCCAAGCCAACTATATCTACTCAAAATGTGAGTGTAAGCTCTACGCCTGTTTCAACATCATTGAAAAGATCCACTACGTTGAACCAATTAGACATAGAATCACCATCATTCAATAATGCGACACCTGGAATTATAACTAATGTTCAGGCTACAGCTAGAATGAGTACGTGAAACATTATGTAAATATATGTAAAACTACATTCTTCATTTGTATTATACTATATACCTATTAATTGTTAAAGCTTTTAAGTATATGTATGCTTTAGTCTCCGCGCACTATTCTGACATCGTCCGAATCTCGGTTTTTTTTGCAGCTATTCAATATTACCCAGGCGGTTAATTATTGAATAAATTAAACACTCGAGACAAAATTAACACCAAAGATGCTTATATCTTTAATATTATTTAGTCTAATACTAATCCATATAGAAGCCTTTGAAGCTAATGAATTGAAGGATCATATTTCATTCAGTTGGAATCTTTCTGAATCTGAACACCCAAAGCGGGTAAATCATACGCAACCACCATTCTCTTCCAACTTCCAAAGAACACCCTTCAAAGAAACCTTTATATCCCCTCCATATTATCCAACACGTTCGTATTACCTAATTATAAATCTTTTATATGAAACAATGGCTATGTGGAATTTTGCGCTCTCCTAAATATATCATCAAAGACCTTGTTTGACTAACTCACAATTAGCTATCGGAGGGCGTCTAAATGAAGCATGGAAGGCTGCCTATGCTGAAGCTAAGAAAATTGTAGAAAGGATGACAATTCCTGAGAAAGTTAATCTAACTACTGGTACAGGATGGGGATCAGGCCCATGTATTGGGAACACAGGGTCGGTTCCTCGCCTTGGTATCCCCAATCTTTGCCTTCAAGATGGTCCAAATGGTGTCAGATTTACCGACTTCGTTACACATTTTCCATCTGGACTTGCTGTCGGAAGTACATTTAACAAAGGTCTAATGCACCTAAGAGGAAAGGCTTTGGGTAGGGAACATAAGAAGAAAGGGGTTCATATTATGCTTGGACCAACAATAGGGCCAATAGGATTGAAAGCTGCAGGCGGCAGAAATTGGGAAGGTTTTGGCTCTGATCCATATCTACAAGGAATTGGCGGAGCAGCGACCGTTGAAGGAATTCAGGAGGAAGGAGTGATTGCAGCAGTCAGGCACTTAATTGGAAATGAACAAGAGCATTTCCGTCAAGTAGGCGAATGGAATATAAGTGATTGGTCTAGTCTTGAAAATTCAATAAGCTCTAATATTGGTGATAAGGAAATGCATGAAATTTATTTATGGCCCTTCGCTGACGCTGTTAAATCAGGAGCTGGCGCTATAATGTGTTCTTATAATCAAGTCAATAATACGTATGCCTGCGAGAATTCCTATCTATTGAATTACCTACTTAAAGAGGAGTTGGGGTTTCAAGGTTTTGTGATGTCTGATTGGGGATCCCAGCATACGGGTATATACTCAGCGCTAGCGGGTCTTGATATGACCATGCCTGGTACGGTTTTCAACGATTGGTTAAACGGAGAATCATACTGGGGTCCACTTTTAACAAAGTCAGTCTATAATCAGACAGTCCCTCAGGAGAAGCTCGATGATATGGTATCACGAATACTCGCACCATTCTTCTTCTGCAATTCTACAAATATACCTACAGAAAAAGATATTCCTAATTTCAGTTCATGGACGTATAACTCATATGGACAACAATATCCGCTTCAAAATTACGGTTCAACTGTTCGACAGAATTGGCATCGAGAAGTTCGGTCCACGTTTAGTGATCAAGTCGCATTAAATGTGGCAAGAGAGGCTATCGTATTATTGAAAAACGACAATGCTAACTTGCCAATTAATAGAACCAATGACATCAAGAAAATATTTATCGCTGGCATTGCTGCAGGACCAGATCCAGAGGGGTTCAATTGTAAGGATCAACAATGTGTGAACGGAGCATTGACTACAGGCTGGGGTTCTGCCACGGTTAATAACCCATTTCTTATCACGCCTTATGAAGCCATCTCAAAAAGAGCTAAGGGACAAGGAATGTTGGTTGATTTTTCCACTGAATCATGGAAGCTTGACCATATAGAAGAGTTGGCAGCTTCTGCGGATATGTCAATTGTTGTTGTTAATTCGAATTCTGGTGAAGGGTATATTCAAGTTGATAACAATTATGGCGATCGCAAAAACTATTCTTTATGGCATAATGGAGACGAATTGATATCCCGAATTTCTGAAAGATGTCGCAAAACAGTGGTTATCGTTAACAGTGTTGGTCCTGTAAATATGGAAAGATGGATTGAGAAAGATAGTGTAGTTGCAGTTATATATGCTGCACCGTTGGGTCAGTTTGTTGGAGAAGCTATAGCGGAAGTGCTATTTGGCGATGTTAACCCATCAGGTAAATTACCGTTCACAATTGCAAGAAATGACCAGCATTATGTACCATTAGTAGATAAACTCAATGGTGACAGAGCTCCTCAAGATACATTCGGCCGTGGCATATATTTAGATTACCGTTTTTTTGAGAAGCAGAGTATTGAACCTCGTTTCGAATTTGGTTTTGGTTTATCCTATACAGATTTCGAATTAAATAATTTGAAAATTAAGGAGCTTTCAGCACCATTAGAAAATTTGCAACATCCACCCGCATATCCGGAATCAAACACAAAATATGACAATAAAACTCTAGACCCGAAAATTGGTTTATTTCCTCATAATGAGATACATCCTGTGCCAGGCTATGTATACCCATATATATATAATGGGAGTATGCATTTATCGGAGAATGACGGGGATTTTGACTATCCCTTAGGCTATACGCCAGATCAAAAAACATGGCCTCCGATCGCGGGAGGAGGGCCGGGTGGGAATCCTGCTCTATGGGAAGTCCTATATGAAGTGACAGCAAATTTAGTAAATACAGGTAGTTATAGAGGTGGTTATGCAACACAGATGTACATTGAATTCCCCAATAACTCATCATCAAGACCAACGAGAGTACTTAGAGGGTTTGATAAGGTATTTCTCGATCCAGGCGAAGGGACGCAAGTTAATTTCAGCATATTACAACGTGATCTAAGCATATGGGACGTGAAATTGCAACTGTGGATGATTCAGAACGGAACTTACAAGGTGTATATTTCCACCACGAGTAGGTCTATCGAATTATATGGTATAATTAATATCTCTAGTTAGTCCTGGTATCTCTATTTAGCTTTTTTATGCCTCTAGTCAGCTTCAAGCAAATTATGCTTATCTTGAATTATGTGTAATTGTTCTTTAAAAATAATTTCTTTCTGTTTTGTCTATCAGTTAGACTTATGTTTAATTGTGACTAGCCTCTTGTTATGCTTTTTTTGGTTCTATCTAGGCGCTTGAATTCTATGGTTTGGAACGATATTGAAATTAGCCAATACTTAATTTGACTTGCAAGGTGCGGGTCTATCAACTGCAATTACAATTGCAGCTACTAGTTCTATCCGAATTCATCCTACTCTCTATATCGAATATTGTTTTATTTGATGGAATTTCCGTGTTATTAATCCAAAATCATTTCACATACGTACTTATCGTCTTATACGTTTAGGATCCGCAATATATGAAATTAATGAGAATTTCAATAAGCCATTCTGAATTATATCAGTAACAAATGCTCATATTCTTGCGATTAGGGTAAATCTTGGCACTAGATGGATATCCTGTCAATTCCGAATTAATCTAGTACTGGCAAACCATAGCCGCGTCTGTATCAATTATGCATAATGGTTGTAAAATGAAGGACTCACCTAAAATTATAGTTAAAGGACAGCAATAGTAAATCATAAGCATGGTCTAATGACAATTTTAACACGTTAATTAAAAAATAACAGTATTATGATGCTTGAACTCTGGCTTTAAACAATGCAATCATGGAAGTATACTGAAATATCACAAAACTTCACGAAGGCTTTAAATCCGGATTTTTATAGCATTGATTTATTTGACCAAAGTATTAGATGAATCTATTGAAGACACAAGAACATCACGTCACAGATAAGTAATTATCCTTACTCAGAAAAAAAAGCCAGATATAAATGTAATACAAAGAAAAGTCAATTCAGACTTATCGGAGAAGTTAGGAGACTCTCATATGAACATTTTCCCGACTTAGAAAATGATTATCTGTCTTTTTGTATTAGCGATCGTCCTGATGGTTTCATTCATCAACCAAACATGAGTCACCGTGGCTACGTCTGTAATTAGAAGAGTTAGATTCTAAATCAACTATTAATTGAGCTGCTACGGCGTCATTACTTGCCAACTGTGTTTGTCAGGTATTGTTTGCTAGGTTATCGGATATACTTGGAAGAAAAATGCGTTGATGTCTGGATTATTAATATATTAGCAATTGCTGATATTGGTTGTGGTGTTTGTCAAACAGAAGTACAATATGTTTGCCGTGCATTAGCTGATATTGGAAATGGATGATCTTCTAGTCTTTCCCAGGTTATACACTCTGATATTGTGGCACTCAAAGATAAAAGTAAATATCAAGGAATTCTTGGTATTGGATTAGGGAATTCAGTTGGGGCCTTCTTAATGGCGGGATTTATCCAAGGTACAACATGGAAGGATTTCTATTATTTATTATGTTCATTAAATTTTGTTGTAATCTTAATTAATAATAGGCTGTGGTGTAGGCTTTGCGTTCCAGCCTTCAATGGTAGCAGCAGTGAAGCAAGCCAAACAAGCTGACAGGGCTGTCGTAATCTCCACAAGAAACGTATAGGCATTGCGATTGGTCTACTACTGTACGCAATTCATTCTTAAGTAACATCATGGAACCTGCTTTAACAAGACTTAAACAACCAGAACAACCGTAATTAAAAAATTGTCTATCAGTTCATTGAGAAATTATTTTTTATTTGCTAATCCCTTTCATCGCTATGTGCTTAATCACTTCTTTCTTTATAAAAGACAGGGGTTTGCAATGTATTGATGAAACCCTCCACGACAAAGAAAGATTGCAGACACAGAGTTATACGTGCCTAGCCACAGACCTGATTCATCGGTATCCACTTGTAAGCCATAGTGCTTTTTTTCCTTATATTAAATTTCTTTTCATTCCTATGGGATATTATTTATTAGACATGTTTTTTCTTAGTTCATCTCCAGATAAATTCGGTTTTATATGCTTTTTATAAATTCTATTACGCGTATTTATCAAAACCAAATGTAGTTTGTAGTTGTATAATTATCAGATGAATGTTATTTATAAGCGAAAGTTAGCATAATTTGATAAATAGAATTCGTTGATTGTAAATTTTGCTGCACGCGTGCGCAAAACGGTCAAATAAAACATCAACAACTAGTTAGTTATGTTTTAACAATAGCTCAATCTAAGGTATGAACAATAAATTGACGTTAGATCAGAAATATCAGAGGTCAAGAGAATTGGGATATATACCAAGAAGAAAAATCTACCAGTCGCCTATAAGATCTGGAGCAAATTCTCAAAATAAACCAAGTTATACTACTCCAAAGTACAGACCTGCAAAGTATGCAGAGATAAACCGAAATGATACAATTAAAAACATTGGTTCCCCAATTAAATCCATATCTCTGTTGCCGTATACACCTTCAAAATTACAGCCAACTAAGTTATACAAATTATTTAACGATGGTACACCAGTTAATAGGGGCATATTGATAAACAAAAACCGAAGATATGACGGAAAAAATAGAAAAGCATCTACATTAGATAATAACAAGGGTATTTTCAATAGATTGCGATCATTTCTAGTTAGGTTTAGTTTGTCTGATCACGAACATGATCAGACCGACTTGAATTTGCTTCGAAAATCAGCCAAAAATATATTGAATGTTGATGAAACTCCAGAGAACAAAGTTAGCAAAAGGGTATGGTTTGAGAAAAATGAGCCACACGAATCAAAGAGACGAGAGACATACGCCGAAGAACCCACGGATTTTGTTGAAGAAGCAATTGCTCAAAGGCGTCAACAATATGAATCAGAACAAATCAAAAATCAATTGAATGAGTTAAATGAAAAAATCAAGATTGAACGAGAGAAAAATGAAAGACTTCGAGATGAATACAACGAAAAAATCAAAATAATAGAAGAAACGTATGACAATCGAACCAAAGAATTAAATCAACAAATTTTGGCATTACAAAAGAGTGCAAATTTACATCTTAATGATTTAGAGAAATCAAAATCAGAACAATTAGAGAAAGCTTTATTTAAAGAACACGAGAAATTTTTAATTAAACAAAAAGAACAAGAGGAAGAGTTATCTAGAGAAAGGACGCGTTTACAGAATCTTGAACATAATTTAAATTCTAAGAGAAACAAAATTGAAAAAGACTTTGCAAAATTGAAGAAGGATCGCAAAACTATTTCAAAGCAAAATATTGAAATTAATATGAAAAACAAGTGGTTTGATGATTTAAATGAAAAAAACACGCAGCTAATGAACAGTCTCAAAACTAGTAGTTATGGCAGTGACGACGAAGTCCTAAATAGACTTAAATTGAATCATGCAAAGTATAGACAAGAAAAGCTTATGTTAATCGAAGAGAAGCAAATCATACTGTTAGATTTAGAATCAAACGAGAATGATTATGTACATTTTTTTGAAAAACTAATCAATATATCTCAGTCCATTCTAAGCGGTGGAGATACTCATAAAGAATACATATTAAATGATTTTGAGATTCTATTGGAATCGTTAAATACAAAGGAAATACCGAAAAGCCTGGTAGTCAGATTTGAGAGTATCAAGAATAAATTCGCAGAATACCTGGATGCGTTCCGTCGCTTTCAACTGATTTATTCTGGACTGCAGCTCCAGGAGATTGATGAAGAGTATAATACTGATAACCTTAAAGAAATCAGAAGTCTATTTAAAAGACTACATGAAAGTTTTAGTAAGTCAATGTACAAGAAACGTAAAAGCTTATATGAAATGAACCAGGACATTTCAAGATTCCAAATAAAGTTTATGTCTTCTTCAACAAGCAGTCAGCGTTGTAGAGATATTGCTAAAACATATGATAAAAGAAGTAGACTATTGAATGAAATGAAAGTACTTAATGAATTACTAATTAGCTTGTCCGTTCTACTGAAGCAGTTGGAAGATATAATGATTATAATTAGTTATTCCCCTTCTATAACACTGAAGGTTTTAAAGATAGATATGGATATGACCGAAGATAGCTATTAATTATATAAAGGAACATAATAGATCAGAAAGCATTTGACATAGATTATATGCGAGCGCGTATATTAACGCGTTTAAAATTTAATAATAAGAATATATAGTTAATTATAACGAATTATATCTTGATCAATGGATAACCCTAGTGCATTACCTATAAAGCTTCAGCCATCTAACTTAAGGCCTATCGCTTATAGGATTTTGTCTAAAAAACATGGTTTAAATATTCAAACAGACGCATTGAAAATACTAACCGAAGCCATCAGTTATAAGTTTGGGTTTGATTGGAAAAGCATACAATCTCAGCAATTTTTGGAAGAAATAGCAAAAATATGGAAGAACCAAGATAGGGGTATATTCATCGATGGCCGAGGGTTGAAGCAAGTGATTAAAGAACTTTCTGATAAGAGTACAAATCAAATCTCGAAGAAAAATGGTTCCATTGATATTTTAAAAAAAGCAGAAAGATCAGACACTTTGGTTGACAGTCATGTAGACAATGAATCTATGTATAATGAGGAACATACCTTGAATTGGAATGATTATTTTAAAATAATCAATCCTGATGAGCAACCAAATTATAAATACGACAAGCATAGAAAACAACTTAGTTTCATTCCTGCCACAAATGCTAAGAAATTAGCAAATAATCTTCATTCAAACGTTGAATACTTTAATAATAGATATCATTTAATATCCGATAGATTATCTAGAAACGAAAATTTTCAAAAACCATCCCTTTCAAGCTTTTCTTCTATAAACAAAACAGTGGGTGAACAAAATAGTAACGAGATCACTTTAATTAAGAACGTACTTGGTAGGAATGGTTTAAAATTCATATTGTTTGGTTTATTATCCAAGAACGCTAATGATGATTTTATCTTAGAAGATTCTACTGACCATATAGAGTTAAACCTAACTCAATCTTACAAAACTGAAGGGTCATTCTACTGCGCTGGTATGTTTGTGATCGTGGAAGGTATTTATTCAGCATCTGGAGGGTCAATGTCTAATGCAAATGTAATTGGTGGATGCTTTCATGTCAGTAATATTGGTCATCCACCGGCAGAAAGACGAGAATTAAGTTTGGAAAATTATGGAAATTTAGACTTCATGGGTATAAACAGGGATAATGATACTAGTAGTAATGATAACCATGTTCTAAGAGTCAACAAATCTCTTAAAAAAAAGTTAACCAGTTTAGAAAAAATCCTAGTGAATCACAAATTAATAATACTGGGGTCGGACTGTTTCCTTGATGACTATAAAATATTGGATGGCTTAAAGAAACTTTTCGGAAAGATTGAAAATTCCATTATAGACGATACATTAAATCAACCATTAGCGATAGTACTTATTGGATCATTTACATCCAATCCATTAACGCCGACCAATTCATCTGTTGCGAACATCTCTAATACTGAAAACTATAAAAGCAATTTTGACAACTTGAGTAATATTTTATCTAACTTCCCAAACATAGTGCAGAATGTTAAGATTATATTAATCCCCGGTATAAATGATCCATGGCAATCTTCTCATTCCTTAGGTGGATCAAATCTTAATGCATTTCCCCAAAGATCCATACCTAAGATATTTATAAATAGATTAGAAAGATTATTGCCGAAGGGAAATTTAATCGCGGGATGGAATCCACTTAGAATCAACTATTTATCTCAGGAAATAGTATTAATGAAAGATGATATCATTAACAAACTCAAGAGAAATGACATAGTTTTTTCGAGTGACTTGGAAATGGAACAACTAAAGTTGGAGAAGGACAAGAATAATGATGGTTTAATACATGCTACAGACATTAACACGAAGGAACCACATATTTCGCCTAAAATAAAACAGGCAAGAAAATTAGTAAAGACCATATTGGACCAAGGTAACTTACAGCCGTTCTTGAAAGACATACGTATTGTCAATGCCAATTATGATTATTGTTTAAGAATAGAACCGTTACCAACTATATTGATTATAAATGATACAAATTTCCCTACTTTTGAAGTCACCTATAACGGTTGCAAGGTTATTAACACAGGAAAGTTAGTTGGTAATAATAGAAAGCTCTCGTTTGTCGAATACTATCCCAGTGGTAAGAGATTTGAGTTCAAAGAGTTATATTTTTAGTTGTATATATCACCGTATAATTAATTTAAGTCTAATTAATCTGCAGGCAGATCTAAATTTTTGTATGAGAAATTGTCGTTACCAAAAACTGTGCAGTGGCAGATAAAGACACATACAATACGAAGCTAAATCCAACATGTCCGGCTCAGAAGGAAAACAGCTTGAGTTCGTAAAGGATAAGCATGTTAAGTATATCCAAGATTTAGGTTCGGATGCAACAAAACAAACATTTGAATATTGGCTACTGGAACACTTAAGAATAAATGGTCTCTATTGGGGTATCACTTCTTTAGTTATAATGAACCTGTTGGACGCATTACCAAAGGACGAAGTGGTTGAATTTGTATTGAGCTGTTGGGATGCTAAAATGGGTGGGTTTGGATCGTACCCTAAACATGATGCACATATTTTATCAACATTATCAGCTGTTCAAATATTGGTAATATACGATGAATTGGATGTACTACAAGCACAACAGAAAGTCCAATTGGTTAGATTTATAAAGGGATTACAATTACCAAATGGTTGTTTTCAGGGAGACTCTTTTGGAGAAATGGATACTCGATTTGTGTATACTGCAATACAGGCTTTGGCCATTCTTGGTGAATTGACCCAGAAGGTGGTTGACCCAGCAGTCGAGTTCATAATGCAATGCGAAAACTTCGATGGTGCGTTTGGGATGGTACCGGGGGCAGAGAGTCATGCAGCCCAGGTTTTTACGTGCTTGGGTACTTTAGCTATTACGGATAGTTTACATTTGGTCAACGACTCTAAGTTAGGTAATTGGCTTAGTGAAAGACAAGTGATGCCCAGTGGAGGGTTCAATGGAAGACCCGAAAAGTTACCTGACGTGTGTTATAGTTGGTGGGTGCTATCGTCATTGTCAATTCTCGGAAAGGACCACTGGATCGACGCTGAAAAGCTAGAACAGTATATTTTATCATGTCAAGATCTAGAAAATGGTGGTATAAGCGACAGAGAAGATAATCAAACAGATGTCTTTCATACTTGTTTTGGTATTACGGGCTTAAGTTTAATTGAAAGCAAGAAATTTCCGTTCAGCAAGATTGACCCGATCTACTGCTTGCCAACGGACGTAACGAAAAATATTAAAAAATATCACTGCCAGAAGTAGCCTCCTCCGGCATTGATTGACCTTGAACTACGTGTGATGTATTTTACCTCTATATATGGTACTCATTTTTCTAGAATAGTTGGCTTAGACACTAGCACGGTATAAATATTTCGGAACGATCTTAGATAGAGGACGAACCGAATTGTATTCAGGAACAATTGACCGTAATGAATATTTGGTTACATAATTAGAATCCATAGTGTATTATGATGGTCAGTGATGATTATTAGCACCACTGAGAACTGTGTATCAAAAGTTAATATTGTATTAATTGAAACGAATTGAATGAGGATAATCTACATATATTTAATTTAACAAGAAGTTTATCGAATGATGCGATGATTTGCGCCTTTCTGATATTGGCGACGAATCAATGTTTGTATCAGAGGTAGTGTTTGTAGTGTTTGTAGCGTTCGTTGATTTCATGGATTCTGTGCACGCTGCTGGATCGACATCTTGAGCATTGCTATTTTTTGGCGAAGTCATTGGGGAGCTATTTGGTGTGTCGATGTGCGTCAAAGAGTGCGATCTTAATGAAGGCATCGTAGGCGATGAGGGAGGCAATGTGGCAACTGATATGTTCGAAGCATTAATGCTACCTACAAGTCGTCTCCAGCGAAACTGACACGCATTTGGGGTTCTTTCATTCAAGTATGTCAGGATTTGCTTCCACCCCATCTTTTGCACTTCCTTTAATTCCCTCAAAAGCTTATCCTCCGCTGGAGTCCATGTAGAAAAATGCTTCGTTTTTCTGCGTTTATTGGACGGCAATACACCTTCCCCTTGCGGTTGGACGTATGTGTAGTATTGCTGTAGTGGATGTGGTTGATAGTATACTTGTGCTTGTTGGATAGGCTGTACTTGTGGTTGTACCGGAGGTATTGTCGTTTGTATAGTGGGTTGTGATGAGGTCTGTATTGGTGGTTGTACTAGGGGCTGCTGCTGCAGTATGGGAATCTGGTTTATGCGATAGTATCCATGACGATTTTGGTCTGGTCGGAATGAATACGGGTGGTACTTTTGGTTCAAATGATTATTATAGCTCATAGTCACACTCATCTTATACTACCATATATCGAGAAACCTTTGTGTTCAAATATCCTAAATAAATCAAAAACCAATATTATATCGCCTAAAAAACATATATATATATATATATATATATATATATATTATTTATATTAACGTATGTATTCAGCAATTTTATCAAATCCAAAATACGCCTCTGCATTTAATGATCATTATCATGAGATAAACTATATGATGCATGAATATTAATTGTATTTTCTAGATTACTGTACAAGCCGAACTGATACCTAAAAGATACTTAAATACGGTTATGTGAATTTTTTTCACGTTCAGGTACATCGAATGTGCCACATCAAGATGCATTCCTATTAGAATTGTTCGTATCCATTCAGCATAAAAAGTTCTAGTCCAGCATTGCATTATGCATCTCAGACCTCCACCTGTCTAGCCACGGCTTAATGTAGTATTGATCGCCTCTTTGTATTGTTGATGTTATCTACAACATTTCGGCTCGAGTCAATGTTTACTGTCGTACCCGAGAATTGGCTCTATTGGGTAATTCGCTCAAAATCCCCCCTGAAAAAGACAATATGACGTAAGGGGAGCAATCCTTTATGTAAAAATGTGGAATGTGAAATATCGTCTATTGTATTATATTGGCGAGCGAGCATCGACTTACACGCCTGATGAACCAAATTTAACAGCCCAGTTTTCGTACTCCTCCAAGCCTTCACTCAGTACACTGGGACGAATATAATTCAAACTGTTTTTGAAGTCGTCGAGATTGATGGGCCTGATATTCTCGGTTGCGGTGTCAAGCAACTTGTCACCCAACGATCGCAACGGACCCATGGCTGAATCCTTTGCTAACGCGGTGATATCAGACCCACTGAAGCCTTTAGTCAATGCAATTAGGTTATTGTAGTCGTCTTCCAGAAGGGTGTTCTTCTGGTGGGCTAGCAATTTCATGATTTGTGATTTACGAGTTTCGTCCTCAGGCAAGGGAATATATTGTCTTCGGACAAATCTTCTGCGCGCAGCCTCATCGATAGACCATGGTAAGTTTGTAGCACCCAAAATCAACACCCTGGAGACATCGTCTCCGTCGTCTTTATCTCTGCCTGCGGCGGCGCTGCTTAACTCAGACCACTGGATCAAAAATTCGTTCTTGATTCTTCTGGAACTTTCGGCGTCACCATCTGACCGTGAGCTCAAAAGCGAGTCGATTTCGTCCACAAAGACAATGGAAGGTGCTAGTTTCCTGGCGATTAAGAACAATGCTTTGACCAATTTTTCGGACTCCCCCAAGTACTTAGACGTAAGCGAGGACGAACTGATTGAAAAAAACGTCGACTTGGATTCGGTGGCCACCGCACGGGCCAACATAGTTTTACCGGTACCGGGGGGTCCAAACAAGAGCATTCCTCTTGTTGGTTCTCTTAGTCCTCTAAAAAGGTCTGGTCTTAAGAATGGGTAAACGACTGCTTCCTTCAATGAATTTTTCGCACTTTCCAATCCCACTATATCGTTCCAATAAACTTCGTCACCATGCACAACTATATCATTCAAGATTTGGGTGGCAGCTAAGGGATCTATGCCTCTGATAGACGAAATAAGTGCCTGCTGTTCGTCCTCGTTCAAAGGTCGGTTAGGATCATCAGAACCGTCCAACGAGTCCTTTAAGGCTTTTTCCATTTCTTCATCTAATGGTTTGTTGTCGTTGTAACCTCCTAATATGTCATCCATTGTTGGAGACTTCGGATCCTCTTCATCTTTTCCAATCTTCTTGGGTGCATTCATCCTAGGTTTCTCTTGTGTATTGATATTACTTGTAGTAGTCTTCTTGGGATTCTGTCTTGTTCTATTGGCAGACTGATTTCCTGGTATATAGTTGTACGAAATATTCAGTTTCTTTGGGATTTTTGTTGGTGTTTGTGTTGCTTTCGGACCTGGTTTAGCTTTGTAGACAGGTTGTGGTTTCGGCTTCGCCGATGGAGACTGTCTCACCGGACTCCTCGATGCAGACGGCATTTGTTGCTGACCCTTCATTAACCTATTAATATTGAGAGGCTTAGGTTTATTATAAACGTATACCCCTTTGTTCTCGCCTTCTACGGTATTTATATCTGGCGTACTTTTCGATGCGTAATCCGATAACTTAGGTGCAAGCTTCGAATTTTGGTTCAGGATCGGCTTGCTGATCCTGGGCTTTGGGAAATCGTTCTTAATGGTCAAGTTCTCCATTGATGAACTCGCGTCGTGTAGACCATTTATATTCAAGCCATTCTTAGGCGCGCTGTGGCCGAAGTAATCGTTCTTGTCGCCCTTGGTATTGTAGTCATTAGGTTCGTCTAAGTCTATCAAGTTCGGTGGAGAGTCCGCGATCTTTTCCCAGTTGGAGTCATAGATTTCAAATGAATCCTGGTCAAAATCATTGAAAACGTCCTCTGAGGTATCCTTGACAGGTTTAATAGTAGATACCTTGTTACTAGAAGGCTTTTGCCACGAGACAGTTGCAGCTTTGGATGCCTGCGTCGCTCCTTGGGCGTTCAACGATCTATGTTGTGGGGCACCTGGCCTCAAAGACTTCAACATTCTTCTTTGGTTATTTGCATTCGAGTTGGTCAACGATCGTGATGACGGGCCACCGTTACCACGTAGAGAGGGTACCGTCATGGATGGCCCCTGTGATCCCTGTGATACCTTGATTGCTGGTTTATTGCTGTTATTGGTGTTCTGTTTTCGTGTGATTTCGTCCATTCTTAGTTGCGACCTAATAAGATGCTTGACATTCTCATCCCTAATTCGTTTCAACTCCTGTAAAAGTGTATTTTCGTCGCTGTCTGTCTTGGCCACTTGTTTATCGAATGCTTCAATTTTGAATAACAAAGATGTGTGTAACGACTTCCATCCTTTTAATGCATCCTCAACTTTATTCTGCTCTTCTAACGTTAAGTTTCTAATAGTCAAATTACAACAATCATTATACGTCAGTTGGAGTTCCTCCACTAACGGTAATTGAGGTGGTTTCCTTCTCAGAAACATGTTGATTTAATACGTTTTGTCGTTATTTAATTTGAAAAGAATAATTAAATATATCGATGATTTAGTCACTTGCTGGCTGGCGGCGCACTTCGTTTTGTGTTTGACCTTTGGAACCATCACCATTATTCGACTTTTCATAGATCTTGCAGTTCAGCAATGATAATACGACCTATATCGTCACCACTTACTGGTCAACGATCCAATAATACACTCTCGAGTACTCCGGGGAATAGTCGCTCGAATCCCCTGAATAATGGCTACATCCTACGCGATTTGCGAAGTATTTCAAATCTTCTCTACATCATAAACATATCGTGACATAACGGGACACCCTCGAGTTTCTAACCTCAAGCATATTCTATATAATCACATTTGATCTGTCCGAGCGTTTGTCAACAATTGACTAACAACATATTGGTGTCAACAACCCGCTTTAACAATACCACCATAGCGCACCTTCCCAACTTAATGGGCAAGGCACAGACGATAAAGCTTTCAAACTTAATTGAACAAACGAACAATCAACATCCTAATATATATAACGACTGGTCAACTGCCAAATTTCAACTCGGAGGCAACTTTCAAAGAGCAAACAAAAGGACATGAAAACGAAGTTTTCTGTACGGATCGTGGCTCTTTTATAATCGATGAGATATCCGGGTAAGCGACGACATACGTCTCACAGGGTTGTATTTATGCTGGCTAATTTCTGGAGTGAAGGCGATATGCGATTAGTATGGAACCAGTACCATTAAGTACCAAGCAGTGATTGTCTACAGATATGAGCGAGTTAAAAGACTACATTGCACAAGTTTCATCTGTCGCAATGACGCTAATAGTGATCATTTTCCGCAATAGTATCACATTTTTCGATTATTCGTACCGTACATATCCACAATTTACATTGATAGTGATGGGAATTGTGGGGACATACGTGATATATCGGTTGGTATTGAGAATGATAAGGATGTGGATAGGGTTGTTGATGGGGGCTGTAAAGGTATTGTTGACGCTTTTGTTCCTTTGTGTGTGTACAGCCGTGTATTTTAGAGGGTGGAAATTTTTCACGCAAGACGTATACTTCATCAGGCAAGCGCTAGTGGACTTATATTATGACCACGATGGGTCGAGGCAAAACTATAAGAAGGGCTTTAATGTGATGAATGGTATGTTTGGTTTGTTTAACGGAAGAAAACCATACAAAAGTAAATTCGACCTGTCGAGCATGCTTGACGACTATGGCATTGAGATTGACAAATCATATTTTGATTATGTTGAAGATCATTTCCACAAGGGGAACGACTTTGATTTTGATAAGATTGGTAAATTTGTGTCAGATAATCTAGCGGATTTATTGGAAGGTGTAGACATGCAAGAAATGAATAACAACATCTTGGGCAGCTTCATGAATCGGAACTAAAAGACTTACAGATACTTTAACAAATCTGAACACTTTCTAACGAAATATCAGAGGTCGTTTGCTATTAATCAGTCTACAGTACTGTTGAGACTATTACTACGTGGACTATGTAATAGATTATGCACAAATTATTACGAAATTAGTTGTATTGTATTATTTACTTTCTGAACTCTTTGTTTTATTTTTTTGTTCAGGCGTTTCGTCGATACATTGGACACCTCTGTCTTTTAAGAAGAAAGAACTGATGAAGCAAATTCCAATCAAGGGAAGACCCAAATAAAAGAAGTTCATAATGGACCTCATATACATGGATTCAATAACATTGACCTGTTCGCTGGTTAATCCAGAAACCTCAATTATGGTATAAATATGCAACTTCAAGTAGTTTAGATAGTCATGGGAAATATTAGCATATTTCTGTCTATGTATTGAAGCTTGATTGATTTCTTTCAACAAAGTATTACTGACAATTAATGAACCGATGGCAATTCCTATAGCGCCTCCGAAAGATCTAATAACATTTCTAGTGCCGATAACAACTGTTCTCTCAGATTTCCTGGCCTGTGCTTGAGCAGCTATCATACATGGTTGAAATGTAAAACCGAGTCCTACGCCCATGATAAGCAAAACGACAACCACGACTCCTATACTAATGGCCCCACTCCATAGTAATAGCAAACCACAACTCAAGAGCCACATTCCATAGCCGAATAAGATTACGTACTTATAATGGCCCGTATACGATATTATTTGACCGCTAAGAATTGAGGTAACAGCTTGGGTTAATACTAAGGGTATTAACAAAACTGACGCCATAATTGGATCATAACCTCTAACTATCTGAAAGTAGTACGGAACGTAATAAATAAACGAATAATATGTCATACCGTATAAAAAATTAGTTGATAAAACTAATGACAACAGGGGTGATTTGAATAAGCCTAATGGGATCATTGGTAATCTAGGAATCTTCCATTCGATTAGCAAAAATCCAATTAAACATAACCCGCCTATAATGAACATTGCAATTATGAGGCTGCTATTCCATTTATATGTAGATCCACCTCCACTAATAGGTATAAGTAGGAGAATTAATGCAGCTGTACTAAAAATAAAACCCAAGTAATCAATCTTCTTAAACTTCTCACGTCTTGATAAAATATCTTGTTGAGTTTTTCTATTTCTATTAACAACGAAGTAGATGGCTATGGCAACTATGAAACATATCGCAGGCATAATATAATAAAATGTTCTCCAACTGGATCCTTTGATAAAACCTGCCAAAATAAATGGACCCGTACAATTTGCTAGGCCTATACTGCTCGAAAGAATGCCATAGTATTTACCACGCTTTTTAAGCACAACAATATCGGATATTATAATATTAGTTAACAGTTGTATTCCTCCATTAGCTATACCACACCACGCTCTGAAGATAAAAAATTGGACACCAGTTTTAGCTAGTCCGCATGCCAAATCTGCAACAGCCAAAAGAAAGAAAGAATATAACAAGGCTGTGTTTCTACCGAATATATCTGCAAATCTACCTACTAAGACCTGACAGACACAATTAGCCAAAAGCGACGATGTACCTGCCCAATTAATAGTTGTCTCTGCGTTCAAATCTTTTGCAATATGTGGTAAGGCAACCGTTATACCAGTCTGATCCACAAACGATAAGAACAACCCTAATGACATAGTTGCAAGACATATAAGCAATTTCTTTCTAGGGAGGATGTTTAGATGAGCATCTCCTAATTTTTCAGCCAAATCCTTATCAATGTCCTCCACATCATTTCCTTCACTTTTCACTTTATTATCCACTACCACAGTATTAACTCTTCTTGGAATTTCATCATCTGAATTTAAGGAGCTGTTCTGTTGTGTTCCGAGATTTTCATTTTCGACATCATAATTGACATGTTCTTGCATCGTTGACCTGCAGCTTTCGAACTTTTTATATTTCAAAATACTAGAACACAAAATACGATGAAATTTATTTTTTGCACTAGTTGATGCTCTTTTGTATATATTACTTGTATTCAGAATGATTCAGCAGGATAGGTTGGTCGGTGGGAAAGTCAATACTATTATATTCAAGAGAGTGAGTTATTTTTCGGAGGAAATCGGTCTTCTCGGACTAAGTGTGGAGAATAAAAATGGGGTTACCACATCTCTGTTTCATTGCAAGTAATTTAAAATCACTGGTTGAATGGTATTGCATATACATGTACGAGAAACGACGATAGGTATCTCGAGCATTGTGGTATTTCAAGTATGGTGATATTTCAATCTGTCAATCTTCTACGCGTTGTTATTTATGTTCCCAAATAAGTACTATTGCGAGGTTTATGCTGGAGCTTTCTACAATAAAGTTCAATAGAGACCTAATTTACTAAGTAATCAACAAATTTACACTACACTGCTTCCCACATATTCAAATTAAGCACCATCAATTATCATCTGAGTCACATTTAAAAAGCCTCATTGGGCATCTCAAATTTTTCAAAGTGTTTTGCAGTTGTATGTGCTTATAATTGAGAAATTGAATAGAACTTCCTTGCAGTACTGATTTTCATTTGCCTTGTGTTATAGACCTTGTTAATGAATTCAATCAACCATGTATACGTCCAAGCAGTAGGTAACCTCAAGCTTTAAGCTTCATACTTACACGGATGTTGTGAAATCAGTTTGATCACATGACCAACAACGGTCATCTGGTGAGCTTCAGCATGAAGTAAATAACAAAAGTCCTTTTAGCTCCATTGTCTTACGACATCAAGTAATATTTAGATAATATCGTGTAAGAATGGTTAAGGATACCAAGTATTATGATATCTTAGGAGTTGAGCCTACAGCCACTGATATAGAATTGAAAAAGGCTTACAGAAAGCAAGCTATTAAATGTCACCCAGATAAAAATGGTAACGATCCGGAAGCAGCGGCGAAATTTCAAGAGTTAGGTGAAGCTTATGGTATTTTACAAGACAAAGACTCCAGAGCTCTCTATGATGAGATGGGGGTTGAGGGTATGAAGAATAATAATGTTGCAGGCGAAGCAGATATTGACCCAGCTGAATTCTTCAGCATGATTTTTGGTGGTGAAGTGTTTAAAGATTGGATTGGTGAATTATCGATGTTGAACGAAGTGTCCAAAACTGCAGACATCTTGGGTGAAGAAAATGAATCGGAACTGGGAACCCAAACTGCCGATGAGACGACTGTTACAAGTGAGGTTGCTACACAATCAGAAGGTGCATCAGACGTTACGAAAACCAACGATGTATTAAGTACTGACGCTATCAACAAGAAGAAGAAACAAAAGATAAGTCAACAACAGAGAGAGGAGATTTTGAAGCTTCACGAAGAGACCAAGAAGGCGCAAGAGGAACGTGTGAGAGTTTTATCGGAAAATTTATTATCCAGAATCGAACAGTACACTGCAGCCTCTAATAACCAAGACTCATTAGATCGTTTTAAATCAAAATTAAACGAAGAATTAGAAGATTTGAAAATCGAAAGTTTTGGTATTGAATTATTACACTTGATTGGTAAGATTTATACTAACCAAGCTCATGCAACTATTAATTCCTGCAAGACATTTGGTGTTTCTAAAATTTTCTCATCTGTTAAATCAAAAACAAACAGTTTTAAAAATGGCTTCTCGATCTTGAAGACTGCGTTGGATGCTCAGGCATCTGTTGAGGTAATGGTTAAAGAACAAGAAGATATACAAGCGGCTATAGAAAAAGGAGAAGAATTATCTGATGCGCAAAAGCATAGACAAGTTGAAATGGAAAGACTAATCACTGGTAAGGTTTTAGCAGCAGCCTGGGCATCAACAAAATTCGAAGTCACTGGTATTTTGAACAAAGTTTGTAATCGAATCTTGAACGATAAAAGTCTTGGAAAGAAAATCAGAATTACTAGATCTCAAGCTGTTCTTTATATTGGTGAAACTATGTTAAGGGTCGAAAGATCACCGGAAGAAGCCGAAGATGCAAGAATTTTTGAGGAAATGATGGCTGATGCTACAGCGAAGAAATCAAGAAAGAATGGTAAAAAATCCAAAGTTAGTGATAGAGATATTGAAGAGTTCATGAAGAACGTTAATGAAGTCCATGAAGTAGATGAACCAGAAGACGTTAAATAATTAGTAATAAGTAAATGTATTTATTAGAACACCAATAAGAATATCTTCTCGTTAATAAATACGTAGGATATATTTTGAGACACTTTATTATATAAGCAGTTTATAAAGTTTCAATGCCGATGCACCAGCAATTATTCAAGTTTCCGTAGGGTCCCTTTAAATTGTCTTTCAATAAGGAAATCTAAAAAAAAGTATTTAATATTGAGTATACACACGACTTTAGTGTTACTTCTCTTCATCACGGAAACCACTTTCTAACTCCAGGAAACACACTTTTCCTAGACTATTTTATTGTACATACCTAACCATGCCTAATTCTAAACAAATACTAGGTTTATACAAGCAACTATTAGTAAGGGCCTATAAATTTGACAACTATAACTTTAAGGAATTCACCAAAAGAAAGATTGTTGACTCGTTCAAGGCAAATAAATCTTTAAAGGATGAGGAAGCTATTAAATCATTTTATAATGAAGGAATAAACCAGTTAGCTATGTTGCAGAGACAAACAACTATTTCTCAAATGTTTACGTTTGACAAGTTAGTTGTCGAACCATTAAAGAAGCATCAATAAAAAGTCACAACGGTCCAGTATAGCTAAATATCAAACTATTCAAAAAAACTTTAATTTAAGAAAACTATATGGAGAGCATATGCTTCATCTTGTCAGTATTCATGCTTTGTATATAATTTAAAAGCACTTTTGAGACGGGTGGCGTCGCAAATTTTTTTAGATTTGTAGTTTATAATAAATTTATACGTTATTGTTCATGTCCAGAATCTGGGTGAATGGCTAGTATATTCTACCAATAAAGGCCGTATGTGATCATTATAGGAATTTTTGTCCCAGTTTACTTGAAAAATCTCAGTATATATATTGAATATCTGTATGTATTTTATATTATAATGTGACATCAAGTGAAACGAATCTAAGTCCAGTCTTGCGAGTTAAACTTGAAGTTGCTCTATAAAGAATGATTTAATTCTTGAAATATGCATTTCGTCTTTAAATGATAAATTTCCTCCAACAGAATATATTTCAATCAAGTAATAAAGTTTAGTGGTGTTATATGTCTAGTTATTAAACCATATAATTTCACAGCTTACGTATTATGTTTACTCAATCTTGTATCTACATGGATATTTTGACCACGTTAAAAGCAGACCGCTTCCTTAAACATTATCAACTTCTAAACGTGTTCAATTTTGTATTTTACTAAGTCCTCTCGTACCTTAGCTGGTAAAATACAAAACCAATATTCAATTTCTATGTAGCCGAATGAATACGTTTTTATTTTAAACGAAGATAACGAAAGGAAATAAAATAGGCCTCTTAGTAAGCCATTAAAAAAATGGGTTGCAAAACATACGACCTCGGTGAGGGTCGAACTCACGATCTTGAGATTAACAGTCTCACGCCTTAGCCAACTTGGCCACGAAGTCATATCTCGAAAATCCTCCCATTTCATCGGTATCTATTACATGACACACACTGTACAGTTTCTACAAATACCTATTACATTTGATTACAATTAGTAGTCTTATATATAATGCTAGTCCGTAACTCTATAAATTCTTAAAAGGAAAATGTAATACTATTAACGTCAGGTACAACCAATAATGTCTCTAATCCATTCTTGAAATTTATGTCCATCGAGAAATCTTTTTCTAAACTATCCAAAGTTCTAATATTTATCTTAGGTAAAAGTAGCTTCCCCACTGTCAATGGTATTAAAACTACTTCGAAGTTATTCAGGTTGTCATTTGAATCATGGTCAATTTCAAATGATTCTTTTCTGAATCCAGAAATGAGCCAATTGTCATCATTTTGAATCATAAGTTGAAAATTCTCTTTCTGTGAACCCGACTTTTGGGGCTTAGTGGGAGATGATTCTGCAAGTATTTCCATCTCATTTCCAGAAGTCGATTTAAGTCTATTATTCGACCACTTAGTAATAGATTCAACCTTTAAATTCATTACTATTGGTTCTCCAACTAAATATTGAGATTTTCTTTCAAACTCAAATTCAGTTATTTGCAAAATATTTAAAACCGGAATAGGGACAGAAATGAATAACTGTCTATTTTCAAAATTGGAAATAAGTTCAACTTTTGATTCGCTATCAAACAACACACGTTTAAACATTTCAATTATCTTTCTCTTATTATTCTTTGCATCAATATGTCTTAATAGTGTCTTTTCTAATAACAATTCAATTTCGTGTTTATTGACAATTCTGACTTCCATGTTTATTGCATAATTATTTAAATCAAACTTTAGTTCTTTGAAAAGTAATCGCTTTATCAAGAACCAGTACCTGCTTAACTCTAATTCTTCCAATTCATGCAAAATGAATTTTTGAACTATGTTATAACACTCATTCTGTAAATTTGAATATTTGACCATTAAACCCAATGAATCTAAGGATTTGATTTTATAGTCAGGTTTGGGAATAATTTTGTAAAAGTAAGATGCCGGTTGTTCACCAAAAGTTATTGGGCTTGGCGAGTTTTTTGGGCTAATTATACTATAATTCTCATTATTAGTGGTTATTTCATTGGATATTATTCTTATGGGTGTCTTTGAGTTAGATGTACCTACCTGAAATTTTGAGAAAATATACTGTGATTTAAAAATATCTTGCACCGAGACAGATATAGTTAAAGTTGTATCAACCTGATCATTTATCGAATGGCTATAATTTTCACCATTAGAAGAATATTCGATGTCTGCTTTCAAATTGATGACCTTGTTATCACTGTAATATGAATACGGGATTTTAATGTCAAGTGATTCGTTAGCGGAAAGACTCTTAATTTCCAACCTGTCCTTGAGAATTACTCTGTTGATTTTTAGGCCCGGGGTATTTGGAACCACATCAATTTTGATATTCTCAATATTATTCAGCCCATTATTAATTCTCAAAACTATTTCAGTAGACTCTAAATCAATTTCATGAGGATTGCAGAATTCACACGAGAATTTAGATAAGTTTTGATAAAAAAACAAGTCAGATGTCAATTTATCCTCATCAATCACAATATCTTTAGACGCAGACTCGTTCAAAAATGAATCCTTCAAGATCGTCTCATTATCATATTGAACAACTGTATCGTTCGCTGTGTTTTCTATGTCATTAATTGTGTTGTAATGTTTAGTAAAATGCAAATTATTATTAACTTTGACAATTATATCGGATGGGTTGAACGTTCCAAACTTGAAGTTATTCGAATATAATGCTATGGTATTATCAGTTTTATCAGAAATTGTCACGTTATCTGCCGTGAATGATAATACACCTTCCTCATTTTCTAGCATCAACGTAATATGCTCAAAATTAAACTCAATACCATAATAATTTGCAAGTTCAATTTCGATAAAATATTTGTCAGAATTAGTGGATTCATCACATAATATAAATGGCTTAATTATGACAGTGAAAATTTTTTCAAGTGGAAAGTAAATTAGTCTACTTAATTCCCTAGAAGATTCTTTAGTTTTTACAAATAATCTCGCAATTTGATCTTTCGGTTTGATCAATTTATAATTGTTGATGCCAAATTTGCCATTTTTAGAATTGACCATGTTAGATAATAATCTAAGGCACGTTAATGTTATTGAATTGCCGTCGCTTGAATCAATTTTTTCAATACAATTCAAATATGCTTCCAATAATATCCCACCCATGAACGTCCAACTATTATTAATGAAGAATTCATAAGAGTCTTGTAGGATATTCAAAGACTCCTGGTAATTACCAATTTGGTAATTCAATAATGCAAGGTCAATACTCAAAATGTCAATTGTCTTTGAGCGTCCTGAATTAACAAAATCATGAATTATTGACTCAGTTATATGCTCAAAATGCCGGTAATATGCATTCTCATCGAGCAAGATGTCAATGAGTGGCTTGTATGAAAACTTACTAATATTCTTAGATGGAATATCGTCATCCAAAGATATATTTTCAAGAATTTCATTAATACCATTAATTCTGTAGCCGCGAGAACTTGCAATTTTGTTTAATCTAAATCTCTGGGATAATTTCAATTCTCCTTTAAATTCTAATATTTCATTTACCTGATTATACTGGTCACTATCAGCATTTTTCTTATTACTATGCATCAATTTTTTACATATTGGAAGATTTAAATAATTATCAATAACCACATATATCCATTCGTTTAATCCTTCCCCGAAAATGTTTGACAATTCATTTAAAAAGTATAACAATTTCTGGTATAAGCTTGATATTGAAATCGATGACAAGGAAATAGAATGTGCATAGTTTGCTAATAATTGCAACAAAGAAGACTGATTAGCAAAAATCAAACATTTTAATTCAAACATATTAATCTTCTCACTGCTAAATGAATTTTTAATCGCCGTAGAATTAAATGAATTCTCAAATTCATAGTCGTTCAAATCAGATGGAATGCATGAAATTTTAGTTTCGAAAAGAAATGGGTTTGTGTAGAATAACTTATTTAAATCGTTTGATAACTCATCATATATTTTCAAAGAATCATTTAGCAAGCGCATATCATTTAATAAGTCTGCTAGTCTTAACTTCAACGTAAATGCTTTGAAATCTGTTTCCTTGTGGTTGTATAACATTTCATTGAGCGAGATGTACTTATTATTAAACGATGAAATCAAGAAATCTTTCAAATGATTTATCAACTCATTGTAGGATTCCAATTTCATCATATCATTTTCATATGTTTCCCGTAACTTAAAGCATCTTTCCTTGGCTCCTGAATCCACTGACAATACTTGCAATTCTTTCCCGTCAATGCCAAAGTCTATTTTCAACTTATCAAAAATTGAAGTTTTAATAATTGATGACAGCTTGTCCTTAAGAGTCGATCCCATGAACAATATAATCATCCACTCGACTTCGGTTTTGCTTACTAAGTGCTTCAACCATTCTTTGATTAACGGTCTCACCTGCGATCTATACGTATCCAAATTTTGATATTTTATAAACATTATCCTCGAATAAATATCAGCATTTTCCTTCGCCAGCGTGTGCTTTGGGACCTCCTCTACGAACTTTACTGGCAATAATGGTATGGACTTCAATGGCTTGGATATATTGTATTTCCAATGCAAGTTGGTTAAGGGAAGTTTACTCTCTAATTCGCCTTTAACTAATGGATATACATTAAATGGATCATAATATCCAACTTGCACGGGGTTTCGTAGATTTAGCTCATCTATCTCCATATTGGTTCATTGATATATAATCAAACACGTTTTTTAAAAATTGAATTAAGCGCTTGGGACAATTATCATTAACTTTGAAACAACAATACTGATTTGAGCATTAAAAATCAGCATGAGAAAAACAAAAAAGATGCGCAAACCCGGAATCGAACCGGGGGCCCAACGATGGCAACGTTGGATTTTACCACTAAACCATTTGCGCTAGAAGTGCTCCGCGACGGGGAATTGAACCCCGGTCTACCATGCGACAAACGGTAATTCTAGCCACTAAACTATCACGGATGTTTCTTGACAAAATTATGTAATAGAAAACTAACTACAATACTATACATATGATATCATATCCCGATTTATGTATGTGGACTCTCAAATATATTATTAGCTGGTGGTTAAGATTAAATTCTTAGAAAGGACCATCTTCTCTTCTGGTATATTCTTTTCAATTGCAATTTTATTATATTTATTGTAATAGGTTCCAATAAATTTACAATTGCGTATAATTACACAGTATTGTCAAAAATTTCAATTTATTTTAAATACTATAAAGAATTAAAATATTGATATAAAAAAAATAGAGATGGATATTTATAGTGGCTAAGTCCATCTATTGACGGCATTATAAACTAATTGCCTAGTGTCTATTTTAATAGTTTGTAGTCTGTAAGGTGTAATAGATCAAATGTATGGTTGTAATGTTGCAACAATAGACCACAGACATCACGTGGACTATCACTTAAGGTCATAAACGACTTCAATCATGGGGGGTTGTTAAAATACGTATTACAAAAGACGGGATTTCACTTACCATCTCTAAATGACAGAAAATCAGGAAAACACACCATTACTAAATGAAGAAACTTCAACTGGAAGCTCCAGTAAACCAGTATCCAAAAAAAACCGGTTGATTTTAGGTATTGCTGCAATAGTTGGAATATTTATAATCACAGGTTGGACTGTTTACAGAATTACCGAAAGAACGCCATTCCTTAACGATCCGTTGAAAGTAAGATTGTACACCCATAATATAAGGTTTGATAATAGGTATAATGATCCAAACGAGGAAAAATGGAGAAAGAGACTACAATTGGTTACATCATCGATTGACTTTAATACGGATAGCGGCATGGCCAATGTAGTTTGCTTGCAGGAAGTATTGCACAATCAGTTGGAGGACGTCTTGTTTAACTTAAATGAGGGTAATACTACGGACGATTGGAAGTATATTGGGGTTGGTAGAACAGATGGGAAGATTGAAGGGGAATATGCGCCAATTTTATTTAAGACCTCCGAATGGGATATTATGGATAACAGGACTAGTTGGTTGAGTGAAACGCCTGAAGTACCAAGTAGGGGATGGGATGCAGCATTAGAAAGAATTGTCACAATGGCCACACTTCAATCCAAGGCGAACCCTTTCATCAAATTGAATTTTTTCAATACTCATTTCGACCATAAAGGAAAGAAGGCAAGAAGAGAATCGGCACGCTTGATTGTCGATAGAATGGAAAATTATAACGATTACCCTTCATTTTTATGTGGTGACTTCAATACGAAACCGACAGATGAACCATATAATATTTTAAAGCTGCATGGCTTCAAGGATAGTAGAACCTTGATCGACAAGTTGCACAGCTATGGACATATAGCCACTTTTACAGGTTTTGATAGGCTTCATGAAGATACTGCTATTATTGATTATATTTGGGGTCCATATTTCGCCACAAACGGTAATCAATCTCCTTCCATTTTGGAACTGGAAGATATCAATTATTATAACCTTGATTTACATGAAAATCATAAGGTCATGATCAAGCAATATGGCGTTTTGCATTCACGCTTCCATGAATTTTATATGAGCGACCATAGACCTGTATCAGCGGATTATTATATTTTTAGAGATTGATTGCATATCGTGTTGTATCGCACGTTGTATCGTGGAATAATATCTGCTACATATTCCTTGCTTAACAAGTAGAAATAAATGACTTGAATGATTTTGTTATATGTAACCATTGTATAGTGATTTACTTAGAAAAAATATCTCAATCCAGAGATTATGAAATATAGGCGAGGAAGACCTACAATTAGAGTATACTAGGTTTTGTATATGTGTAATATAAGTCTAATTATATGTTGAAAATAATCATTCCTTTAAGATCATATCTTTCTCTTAGACACAGATGTTGCAGATGCCTTAACAGATGATGCTTTTACCTCTTTATCACTATCAATAACCTCTTCTATTTTATTCTTATTTTCATCGTCTTCATTAAGTTCATTAATTTTGGGAACATTATCTTGCTTTTGTTCATACTGAGAAACTCGAGAAGCACCAGTTACTACAAATACAAGTATACCAAACATTCCAAAAATAGTCGTGAAAGTAAACACAAAAGCACAGCAGTACACGAAGAATATTGTCGGTTCTTGAATTATCGTCTCAATAGGATTAGACATGAATCTGACGTAAAAATCACTTATATCTGAATATTGTCTTGCGCACAAAATTGTGCAAATTTCAGTAATTCTACTTAACATTGATTGATTGTTATTATCGACGAAATCTTCGAAGGACGGAGGAGGAAAAACAGGTTCATTTTTCACGCTCGGCCTATTTTGGTCTAAGTCATATTCCTCAATATCATGCTTTGGTATGAATGTCTCATTTCCAATTAACTCAGCCTCTTTAATAGAGTGACCTAAATAGATATTGTCGAATAGAATCTGACCATTCATGCTCCATAATTCAAAGCCTAAACCTCCAATTAATTCTAAATTAGATGGTTTCTTATCTTCATAATAGTCTGGATTTAATTTAAATCTTGGTTTCCATTCTCCTTTATAATTAGGATTTGGCATCACCGGTTGAATCCATGGTCCTATATACGTAGGATTGATGATCAAGGGTGGTTCCCATTTACCGCAACCGTTTTTAGAACATTTAGGATTACGAATTTCTGGAGCAAGCCATATTCCGTCTTCCTCATCATCCCATTCTTCAGGTTTATGCGCGGATGGATTGTTAATGAATTCTTGTTCATTTTCATCCCAATCTTCAGGTCTTATTGCATTTGGGTCAGGGATAAGCGACAATCCATGTTTGATGTCGTAATCATCAGGCTTTTCAGATTGATCTGGATCAGGAATAAACTTCCTGTCATCCCAATCAACAGGCTTAAAGTCACGTTCATCAATAATTTCCTTTGGCGGACTTAAAGGCGGCTTCATGAGTTTTGGTTTTTGAATCAAATTGCCTGCTTTTGCAACTTCACCGTTAATTCTAATTTCAAAATCCTGATTATGTTTCAAAACCAAAGTATACAAGTTCGACAATTTGCCTGTTCGAGACATAGGAGAATTGCCTAAATGCTTTTCTTCATATGCCTTAGAAATTGGATTCATTCTTTTTAAAATGAAATGAATTTTATTGTCTGAACCACATTGGTCTGGTCCAAACATAACTTGGTACGGTGTGTCATTATTAAATTCGTGATCTTTATCAAAACCATAATTCAATAACTTGATGTAAGTTCCGCCACACTCTAATCCATCTTGTAGTTTGATTTCGTATTGCAAAACCAAGTCATTGTCAGTATTATTGAATGGTTCTTCTAATTTATACGAAATAGCATGGCGAGCAGCCTGAGTTTTTAATACTAAGCCCTTGTCATTTTTAAAACCAGGATAAACAGTAGGTTCCTCAATATCCCACTTACCAGCATAGGTATATTCATCGCCTTTTTGAGCCTTTGAGATGTTCCAATTCGAGTCGGCTAAGATATCGTATTCAAATTGTTCAAAAAACGAAGTTTCTTCCAACTTCGACTTATCGAACGGATTAAATAAAGGATGGTCCGTGCTGAAAGCAGTAGCAAACCTGATTGCTAACAGTAACGAGGCGACTATTGAAAAGCAACTCAATTTCATATTGTAAACACTTATTTGCTTGTTAACTTACTGATTTGTCTCAAAATCGTAGATGTATCGAAAACACATAGTAGTGGATTAACCGCAAATATAAGCCAAGGTAACATACGTAAAGATTGAAGTAGATAATGTCATTTAAGTATATATATATAAATCATGGGACCCTATTAGAGCCCATACAAATGCAGATGGGGACAAAAAAAAATCCCTGAAGTAATATACAAATTTACGCTTCAGATTCTTCCAAAAGAGAAAACCTATTCATATTTCCAATAACTTCAGGCTTACTCGAATCACCGTCATTGGTATTGTCATTTTTCTCATTTGAGTCATCTTCAAAGAAATGCTGAACATAGGCATCTTCCTCATCTCTTTCTTTTTGTTCTTCCGATCTCTCTGGAAGCTCACCGTTTTCTAATAAGCCATTCTTTATATCAATCCTCTTGTTGATTTGATCCCATGCAGCCTTTCTTGAGTTTTGGATGTACTTGGCTCTAGCAATACTCTGTTCAATTTTTGTACTCAATACTCCTTCAATTTTGTTGGACCTATCAAGTCTATGCTTCAAATTACTAGTTTTCTTTTTATTCATCTTCTTTATTCTTTGGTTTTCCATTTTCTTATTAAGCAAACCTTCATTCTTGATTGTGGTTCTAATGATTGACTTTCTGACGTCGTCTGATTCTGGCTTTGGAAGTGATGCTAGGTCTTTTGCTTCATCTACGTTATCAACAAGGCCTCTTCTCGCGGCTCTACTGTGCTTCGAAACTATCGCATGTTAGTAAATATAATTCCTCCTAATATCCTATACATACGTGCCACCGATAAATACTCTTCTTTGCCATTTTAGTGACTATTTATTAAAATTACAGGATGATTGCAATCTATAAAACCATTTGCTAAAAAAAAAAAAAATTTCAATGAGCTCACCTAAGAGCGGGATTATCTAACTGATAAGAATTCACTACTGCAAGAAGAAATATATTCTAAATATTATAAATCCATAAATAATTTATTCTAATGGCCTTTTGCCATTTTCGTTTGTTTCTGTAGAATATCTTATAGCTTTAATGTAGTCGTTACATGCTTTGTTAAGTCCGTTATGAAGTGGACTAATGCAAGTTGATAAATCTTTACATAATTTTTCTTTCAACTTTGGTTTGTCCCGAAGTAATTCATTATTGTTGATCATGCCTGTACTTTTTTCATATAATTGATTTAATGAAAGTTTACAATTTTTCAAGCTTGCAAAGATTTTCTTTAATTGATTTGGATTAGCACCGTTCAAGAATAATTTCCAAAATTGAGATAAAAATTCCATTATTGTTATATTGTAAGTAACAATTTCTTGAATTACTGTCTCCGGGATAATTGCATTATTATTAAATTCCCTGGAAGATTGGTTTATTAGTTTAAAAGTCCTGAAGTTTTGCTTAATCAACGTCGTTATGTCAGTAGCTGATTTATTTATTTCGTTTTCTTTTGAAGAATATGTTTCAGTGAGGTTAACACCGTTGGCCTGTGGCTGGAAAGTATTCGTTGATAAGAAAGAGGACAAATCACTAGGGGATATGCTTTCGGTACATTCAGCAAGTGATTCTGCTGATTTATTGTGACCTTTAGTATTGATATTAAGCTCAACGTATTTCGTGTCTTCTACTTCGTTCAAATCATGCAAATCTAGTTCTTGTGCAAATTCATTCATTTCCGAACCCGATAAGCTATCATTACTAGTACCATGGTTGTCTGCTGCACTCATGTGCACCATTTTTGACGATAATTTGTTCATGTTCTTCATAAGAATAATCATTTCATTCTCTTGTCCTTTATTAGGAGTTTTTCCCCTTACTGACGGATTCAATAATGCATTTTGCTTACTTATTTCATCAGAATATCTCATGGTTATATCAGGAATATTCCCTAGTTTTTGAGAATTATCCTCTTCGTTACCTAATAAATCTAAAAACTTGTTGATATGAACTTCCGAGTCATCCTGTAATTTACGTCTTTTATTTGGATCGTCGGTGTCTTCTTTTTCAATGAAATCCAGATCAATATATAAGTATTTATCCAATACGAAATCACCCCTCTCATTCGAATTGTTAATCTTGTCACCTCTTAACCGTCTGAATAATTTAGAGTTAAAGAACCTTGACCAAAACTCCCCTTCAGGAAATTTGGATGGTACTAAATCATCAAATGCTTTTTTAATTATTGGGTAAGTGCCGAATATTTCATTTATTGTATCTCTAGTCACATTGACATTCACCTGATTATCAGACGATGCGACAGGCTTGATGGTGGATAGTACATTATACGGACCTTTTTGCTGAGATATAGTTAATGCATATGTTCTTAATTGGTTTAACCTAGTCAGCCAAAATACATTTGGCGATAGCTTGAAGTTTATGACAGATTGGGTGAAAGTATTTCTTAAGTTCTTATCCTCGAGCAACAACTTCTGCTGTAATTGATGATTCTTCAATAGACTCAGGTCACTTAATGATTGTGGGTCTGTAAATAATAACAGATTCGTCATTGAAGTCGAAATTGTAGAATTTGAACCAGACAGTGGTGCTGGTGTACTTGGAGCACTCGACATTGGACCAGGTGTAGGGCTATCTTTAATGACTGTTTTATGTCTAGCTACGATAGTTTGAAGCGAATCCTTAATATTGTTCATCGTAGGCTTATTGGTAAAGGTTAATGTTAGTTTCTTTTCCTGATCATTATCAGACTTATATATAACCTGTAGCATCATCTTGGGAGCACTTTCTGGTGAGGCCCTCAAATTAGTTAATGAATTTAAAGGTAATGATACAGATTTCAGCTGATCTATAGCGTTCCATTCTAGCACCAGTGGCGTAGTGTCTTCTTTTATGTGAATCATTCCCGATATCTTAGAAACCATGCATGCTCCTGACACTGAAGACATTATGCCACTATCTATACACTAGTGTTTTTTTAAGTGATAAATCTCTTTCTATGACTGAATTTTGGTCCTTAAAGTTCGATTAATTTTTGTGTAACTCTTCACTAAGTAATAAATATCACCAGATTAAAAACTTCCTTTCTACGTCTACAAATATTCTTCATATATTATTAAATAATTATGCTAAGCAGACATATCGGCATATCCACGCTTGGGAGAGGAATCAACCTGATCAGACTAATTACCAATTTACGGGTACACACTAGACTTAGTAGCTCGTCTTCCTCTTCGGCTGTCCCACCTCAGAAACGTCTCGTTACAATAGACAGAGAATTTCCAGATCCCTTCACGGCTAAAAAAAGAAACAGAAAGTACTTTTTAGCATATGGGTTAGGAGTGACGTTAGCTTGTCTTGTTATTTTCAACTACGAGAAAACCAGCTCACCTATCATTAACTCGGTAATGTACTTCATGAGAAGATCACAAAATGCGAAGCAACTCCTAGGTGAAAATATCGATTTCAAATACTCCTGGCCATGGATCTGGGGGACCTTGAACACTGTCAGAGGAGACATTGATATCGAGTTTGCTGTTAAAGGGTCCCGGAGCTCGGGAACCTTGAAATTGAAAGCTTCCCGTGAATCAAAGTTACACCCCTTCATCATCCACCACTGGATTTTACAAATAAATGATGCGCAGAAAACCGAAATTAACTTAATCGAAGATGAGCCTGTTGAATTCGACTTTTAATCCTTGTATATACCAAATATGTAGCATTATTTTATGCTTCCGTCTATAGTTAGTCTCGTTTTAATACACCGGAAATCCAACACCCTCGGATGTCAGTTTTTAGAAATTTCTACACTCAGCCATTTAATTGGAATATTGATTTTAATATTACGAACTCTTCTATTATACTGAAAAGTATTAAAAAAGATAGGAAATTTATACAGTTAATATATACATAAAGAGGCATATTGTTGTCGTTCGCTTTAATTGGATTCAAACTGGCTCTATTGGAGATTTACACCGAATTCCGTGATTTGAAGTGAGAATGGCTTATGATAATAGCCTTGCTGTTGGACTAGGAGTGGGTATTCCTTCTGCTGTAATTATAGCTTTCTGCATCCTCATGTGGTATAGGAATGAAAGAAAACAACTGAAGGAAGATCAGATCGAAAACGAGATTGACTTAGGATTGAGGGACGATCAACTGTTCAATCAATTCGAGGAGGAGTTGCATAAGAAGCATGGACAGAGGAATAAAGCATCATTAACCCAAGGGGATGTTACGGAAGGAGACATAAATGCAGAGAAGACATACCAGACATCTTTATCGAATGGATCATCATCAACCACGAATTTCTTAGATAAGCGGGGCATAGCAACACATCAGAAAACACCTTCGTCGTATGATTTCTATGAATCTGTTATTCCTATACTACCGCCAAATGCAAACAGCCATGCGCCTAACCATTCGCCGGCAAGCTCCAATAACAATATCCAATCTGCAAACGAGATCAACAATGGTAGCGTTGTTTCTCCACCTCACGTACCCAATGAAAATTTTGCTAGCAGCAATGAAAGTATAATTGGTTCTCCGACAACTCCAAGTAACGGGCCCGATAAGTCTTTAGACACTTTGGCAAAGCAGTTGACCGGGCGGTCGTACTTCGAGAAGTTACCTTCCAGAGCTGCTACAGTAAGCTTAAAACATAGAAACCAAGTAGCCTCCAGTAATTCGAGTAGTGACATTCTTTCTAGTAACTTTCCAATCAAGACCAACCAAAGCCACGATTCAGCCTCAGAGATCCAATCAAACTATAATTCGAAGGTCTCAAAATCTACAACACATAGCAACCTTGCGGAGGTCGCTAACGGTCGCGGTATTGACAGAGCTGATGAGATGGATGAATCTTTCGAAGATATGAATGAAACCCCCGAAAACTCTCCTTTTAATGTAAGGAAGAATGATAGCCTTGAAATACTAAAACGCGATGTCGTCTATGAATAATGGTGCAATCGTTTCTATCTGCCTTGAACTCCATCAGTTTACATTGAAATTAAATACAATGTATCAAATCTATGACTACGAAGACTTTTATTAATTTACATTCAGTTCTGTTATCTTTCTTAATTTCTATATTTATATAAATGTATAATTAATAGATAAATATAGAGTGTTCTGCACTTGGTAATAAAATCGTTTTCTCGACTTTGTCATTACAATTAAGTATAGCACCTTTATTAATAAAACACATTTAATATTTGAACAGTGAGACGAATATGTTAAGACAATTTGGGCGACAATGGCTTAGGTATAAGAGACCAATTAGATCACATATCTCAATAAGTAATGCAAGTGGATTTGCAAAAAATTATGCAACCTACAAAAGGTTTGATAATTCACATTCAAAATTTGACTTCAAGAAATTCCTCTATAACAGAAATACAGTTTATGTTGGGCTTTCACTAGGTGCTTTCTACGTATACAACCTAGACGAAGCACCATTTACTGGAAGATTGAGATTTATTTGGATCCCATATTGGCTAGAAACTAAGATAGGGGATTACAGCTATAGGCAAATCTTGGCTGAATATAAAAACCAAATACTTCCACCCAAGGATCCACTATATGGACGAGTAACCAAAATTATGAATAGTTTGTTGACAGCAGCAATTTCCAATTTCCCTGACCAAAAGCAGGTTGAGCACTTGAAGAATTTGGACTGGTCTATTCATATCATTCTGGTTGACCCAAACAAGATCCCACCGAATGCATTTATCTTACCCAATGGTAAGATATTTATTTTTTCATCTATTCTTCCTATTTGTCATAACGATGACGGATTAGCTACTGTTCTCTCACACGAATTATCACACCAGTTAGCTCATCATTCACTGGAACAATTATCTAAGCAGCCATTTTATATTTTATTACTGGCTATGTTATATTCAATTACTGGTACTAGCTCATTTAACAGCCTAATGATTGAAGGCTTATTGAAAATGCCAGCTTCTCGGGATATGGAATCAGAGGCCGACCATATTGGGTGTGAATTGATGGCAAGACTGTGTTTCAATATCCACGAAGCAGTCCAGTTTTGGATAAGAATGAATGATTGGGAATCTAAATTGAAACAGGGATATAACACTACTGGCTTAAGTTTCCAAGAATTTTTTTCTACTCACCCAAACACACATAAAAGAATTCATGATATTCAAAGTTGGTTGCCTGATTTAGAAAAGATTAAAGAAAATTCACAGTGCTATGAGTATCAATTCAATTTGTTTAATGAAACTCAACGTAATTTTTTCAAAAGATAAATCAATATGTATATATACAAGGTCTATTTATTTAAAAATTTACAGTTATTTCTTCGTCATCTTGATTTTGCAGCTTATTCGGATTTTTTGCTTCATCAAGAACCATCTTACTCTTATAAGCTCCTTCTCCATCGATATACTTGATATTTAGTTTATCCTTAGCAGTGACAAACCATTTATAAGGTGAAATCTCGATAGAAATTTTATATTCAATGTGGTTTATCTCTTGTGTAGTGCTAATTTCTAATAAATAGCATTCGATTGTTCCTAGTCTTTTCCGGTTTGACGCATCCTTACTAGAATAGAATGGTAATGAAAATTTAACAAAATCTTGAATATTATGTTCTGAAGGAGAGTTAATTTCGCCTTCAATTGACTCAAAATTGGGTACAGACGCCGACAGAACAATGAATGTTTCAATATCGCTTTCATCTAAATTAACCAAAAATTGTTTGTTTTCATCAATAAATAACGAAAACATATTATTATGCTGATCTTGGTTTGAAATAATATAGTCCACAATTCTTCTCTCAATAATGTCAATGATTTGTCGTTTGAAGCTATCGAATTCATTATCGATGCCATCGAATACATTAGTTATATCAGTTTCGTCATATTTCTTTATAATTACATTGTTGTCTTTCAAATTAAATTCTTCCTTGGATATAGGCACTAATTTTCGGGTCTCTGTAGCATGTTGTAGTTTCATCCATTTAGTGTACACATACCAAGATCCTAAAACAACTGGTGGGCCAATAGTAACAATAATATTAGGATGTATATGAGATATGGATATTGAAAGTATAGCGATTAAGGAACAATATTTAAATGTTGACGAAATTTTTGAATTCCATATTAATGATATCGGGCTTAAATTTGCATGGTATGATTTCCGAGGTGGTAAAGAAGAATAGTTCTTTCTGAAAATCGAAGTTAGTCTATTATTCCTATGAATTATCCATCTCCTTAATGGTATTTGTGTGTGGGTTATCAACATTGTTTATTAATATATAATAATATATTCATAATTTCAAAATAATCTCAAAAATATGGTTAATTTTAATTTGCCAAATATTTATGATTATTTTATTTCATTGTTGCTTATCTAGTTAAAGTTAGTATGGGGAAGGCGGATATTGGAACTGCAAAATACCACTCTAAACAGTTAAAGGCTTCTGGTTTACAAAAATTACGTTTTTATTGCCAGATCTGTGAAAAGCAATGCAGAGATGCAAATGGGTTCAAAAATCATATAAATTCATTATCTCATCAAAAAAAGATTACTTCATTAAAGGATGGTGGTTCAAGTATAATAGAAGAATATTCCAACCAGTTTTTAAGTGATTTCATAAGGCTTTTAAAAATTAATCATGGTACAAAGAAGATAAACGCAAATAAATTCTATCAAGAGTATATATTAAATGACAGAGATCATGTTCATATGAATTCTACTAAATGGTCTTCATTAACACAATTTGTGAAGTTCCTAGGCACTAAAGGTTACGTTAAAGTTGAACAGCCTGAAGCGGATACAGATACAGAATTTAATTTAGTTATAAGGCTCATTGATTCTGAATACTACCAAAAGCAACAAGAGTTTATGCAAAGACAGAAGAATTTGAAAACAGAAGAGCAAATGTCTATGAAGCTAATAAATGATCAGATTAAGAAAGGACGGGAATATATGAACAAACATAAACTTGAGTCTAACAAAGAATCGAAAATCAGCCATCCGATTCTGAATGAACCTATAAAGGTTTCATTGAAATCGTCTATTTCTAAAAAACCTCAAGTTCGCTCAGTTTTTGGTGACGATAATGAAAGTGATGAGAATGACAACGAAGAAGAGACAAAAAAACAGTCGAAAAGGAAGAAAACTACAAATATTAGTGAGATAAGTAATCGATTACTTGTAAAATCTAAACGTTGATATATAATTTATAATAATATTAATATTTATGTCCATCAAGTTCTCTCATAACATAATACATAAACATCCTTTGAATTGAGTTCATTGAAATCAATGTTTGGCTTATTGATATCACCATGCCTTAAATTGATTCTAACTGAATCGTCATCAAAATAACACCAACAAGGATGGTTTATGCCATTAGGAATTGTACTTGGAACTGATTTATTAACTAATGCTGTATAATGACCACTTTTTAAGTTCCCATAATGATTAATCAAACCCACTAAATTGTATGTTATCTCATGATTCATATTGTTCGAGTGATTATTAAATTTTAGTTCTAATGGATATTTAATAGTTTTATTCACCTTATCTGTCATACTAGCCATAGAAAATCTTGATAGATGAATAAATAAAATTTGAGGTAATTTAATGAAATTAAGTGTCTTTATAGAAATGGAATCTTTTTTTGAATCTTGTAGATTGGATGCTTTTGATTTATCTCTAGAGTGGGATTTACTTCTCCTACCTAATTTGAAAATACCACTTCTTTTAGAAGTGAAAACAGGATGATTATCAAGAGAATTAGGAGGACACAACTGATCGCCGTTTTTACTCTTCGTGCATTTCGGGCAGTTCCACGCATTATCACCACTTAATATTTCATCTTGGGTGTAATATCTTAGGCAATCAGATAAATTAACTCTAAGGTTGTGGAAATTCGGAATAGGCAACGACAATATTGTAAAAGGTGAGTAATTAATAGATTCGTAAGCACATGCATGGCATATCAATTTATTTTGTAAATGGCCTTGGAATAAATCGTTGATGGGTGAGTTTCCTTCGCTCTTGATAAGTGATCTATACCACTTTAGATAATCAGCCTTATCTTTAAGATTGATATTAATATTCCATTTTAATATGTATCGTTCTAATGTCTCTGGTTCAATCTCTTTTTCATCAAGTATTTTGTATGATAGTTCATCATGTAATCTTTGTAACACAAATAAAAGAAACTCTTGGGCATCCTGTTGTTCGTATGGAATATTAAAATCAGGTTTGATTGAAGATGAGATTCTTAAAAATTTAGTTGGTGCTATTGCTGCCCCACCATGCGCGTGGAATGATTTCAATATTCCTGATATTGCTTCTGATAATAATAGGGAATTTTTTGAATCACTCAGATATTTCATAATTTCCACAAATTTTGGATCTTTTATATATTCTACATAATTCAGATTGGCAAATATGCTTTTAAATTGAAATAATCCAAATAATAATTGAATTGTCAGATTTATATAGCATGATGATCCAAAATTCTTCAATCCACATATTGAATAAGCTTTCATATAGTTAATCTTTTGGATCTTAACATTACTCTGTTGTTGAACTGTATGATAGGGAATTGCATTATGGGGGCGCAGTTGATTTGAAACCAGCAGATTAGTATATGCTAACTGATTATTATTGTTTTGATCAATGTATAATTGGCCGTTTGTATTGAACTTGGACATATCATTGCTGTATGCATGAGGTTGTCTAGGGATTTTTTCAGTGGGTCTATTATAACTCGTATACGCTTGTCTATCTCGATTAATATTTTTTGTGTTGCTGGAATTCTGGTTAAAGCTATGGGGCACATTGTTTGAGGAATAGTCAGAACTTGAGATTTCTCGATCATAAGATTCGACACCGGGATTACTATATAGACTGTTATTCGAAATATTATTGGACACAGGATAAGGAAACGTCTTTATATCCTTTTTCATATCAAAATGGTACGGTGTTACTTGAAAAGCTTTTGGTGGTGAATTTGATGGAGACGAGTAATGGTCAGATGGTTGTCTTGGCAAGGAGGGTGCTACGAACTGTGGTGGCCGAATATATGGAATAGGAGGCGGTATAGATGGTATTGGTGGAGCGCCAGATGGAATCGGTGGAGGTATTGAAGGCATTGGAGGGGGTACAGAAGGCACTGGAGGCGGAACTGAAGATATTGGAGAAGATTCATTTAATTTCCTAAGGTCATCGTTTGTAAGATCTTTTATAGGTTGAAAAACTAAGCTTTCGGTTGAATCATTAACGTGATTCAAGTTAAAAGTTGGATATCTATTTTGAAAATGATTAAGAGAATCATTGTCTTCGGTCTCATTTTGAACTTTTAAAAGACCATCTGACATGTATTGCAAGGAATTCTCACTGTAATTTATAAGTTTAGCGTTTGAATTTGTATTGTAAATTCTGTCAGATTTCAGAATTTGACTAGGTTGAGTGATATTCACTTTTGGTTCTTGAGACTCGTATTCATCTTTTTCTTTTAGGTAGTCTATGTATTGATACAACCAATCGTACAAAACATCAACATCAAACTTTAGTAACTTTTTTGACATTAGATAGCCGAGAATCCATTTTCTCAAGATGCTCAAGGGGATTGAATGTGCATTAATTTTAATATAATCATCCGTGTTATAAAACGTAAATAAATGCAAGTATATGATGAAATCACGTTCATTAGACTTTATAAATTCATCGAAACCATTAAAATGCATAATGATAAGACTGTTAATGAAATAGTTAAAGATCAAATACCCCTTAGTGAATGTCTTTAGTCCATTCTCCGTGCTGATTATTCTGGCCAGATCTTCATATAAAAGCTCGCAATAATCAATCAAGTCAAATAAAGATTTGGACTGTAAATCAGGATCTAGCTGCAAACTTCTAAACTCCTCATTTATAAGACAGATGTAGTATGTTTTGATGCTGTCCTCCTTGTCGAAGGAATTAGATAGTTGTGTTTGACCTTGTATTTTGTGGTTCAAGGTTGAATGATCGGAAGAATCAATATTATAGTTGTGATTCATTACTGAAATGGAATATACCTTTACGAATGTTGTTGGTTCGACATGCACTTAACTAAATATTTATAATAGGATCGACCTACATTCAATATGCTCTGTATTTGCCTATATTTTATATATTTTTAGAATAGATTTTATATGATCTAGCGCTGCGCATTTCAAAATTCAATTTTAGAAAAGTTGCAAATTTTACTTGCTTCATTAGAGCAATATATTTATATCGAGAGTTCACGATGGATTGAAGGGAATCATACCAAAGATACTTATAAGATTATCGTATACCGAACCATTATTCTGACTATTTGTATCATTATTAGGAGGTGCACTTGACGAGTTCTCCTTATTGAAAACGTTATAGAAAAGCCCGTAATCTTCTTCTCCAACAGCTTCTTCTTCTTCATAGAGAGGTTCATTAATATTATTGGCTTTATTAACATCTGCATTAACATCGATGTTCGACAGCAGGTTTGGTAAAATTTGTTGGGGAGTTGTGTTTGAGAAAACATGTAATGGATGGTGATTTGAAACTGGTTTTTGGTTTGAATGATGATTCTGATGTCGAATCAGTGGGTGAGTTAATTGCTGTGGTTGCAGGCTAGGTAAATCGGTTAAATTTCTCATATTATCCCAAAAGTCTATACCATCATCTAATTCCTTTTCATTTCTGTCAGATTTAGTCTTTTTTGCCTGATAGGTATTACTGGAATTGGCTCTCTTCCGGATGTTTGAGGATAAAGAAATGTTCCCTCCAGCTTCTGCAGCTGCTGCCATTTCTACCGCCTGAGTCAAAGGAGTTAGTGAATTAGAACCCGGAGGAGTAGTTTCGTTAGATATCATTGTTCCTTTGCTCTTCTCTTGAAAGTCTGGCGTTGTTTCATTATTGTACCTATTCAATAACTTGATCACGTCAGATTCTTTATTAGTTGACAAATCTTTTTGGTCTTGTTTTTCATTTTCATTTTCATTATCATGATGGTGGTGGTGATGATGGTGATGGTGATGATGAGTTGGCTTATTCATATCCTTCGTACTTGATGATGGAGATGTTGAAGAATTTAATTTCGGAACTTCAGTCAATGGTGGTAAATAATTGAAGTGCTGATACCTTGTTAATTGTGTTTCTGGTTCAAGGTAATACGGCGATTGATAATTCTTGTTCATATCATTTGTAGGGATTGAATCATTAAATCCTGTTTCGTTGCTTGAGGGACTAAATTCATTGATATTGTCATTTGCAGACAGGCCTAAAACACTGAAAGGAGATTGTACCGAGTGGAACGGGTAATTCTGCATATCTGGAGATGTTCGCTTTTGTAAGTGTCTATTAGAATAATGATGATGGATATGCTGATGAACGGTGATATTCAAACCATAAGCCTTAGCATAAGAAATGAGCTGTTGAACTAATTCTTGATCTTTAATATTTCCATTATTTTCATCATTAAATAAGACTGCATGAGGTGCATTGTAGTTATCAGGTTTTCCGTCCTCTCTTGCCAATGTATATTTCCATTCAATTTCACTATCAACTGGTCTTGTAATTGCACTTTGCACCCGTGGTCTTGTTATTCTTTGCTGGTATTGTTGAGGAACCTGTCCGGGCTGTTTCGAATATGACTTTTGATTCTGATATGCATTTTGTTGTTCCGCAATACTAGGTTGTGATGTCGTATTTAACGGATACGATGTAGCCGATTGAGATACCAATTTTGAATCTTCTGACAATGAATCTTGACTAGGTTGCCTGTTGCTGTTACCTTTGCCTATGCTCTCTAATGCTTTGATATTACCGTTCGCGATGGTGTCAACTTCCTTTTTGATGATTGGATCAGTCTTGCCTCTTACAACATCTGTAACGATCTTTCTCCATCTATTACGGCATGTTAATGATGGTCTACCCTTGATCTCTAATGCTATCGTTCTCCATTTGGTACCATGTTTCCTAACCTGTCTTATCAATTGTAGATCTTCATGATGCTCCCACGGCTTTAGTCTATCCTTGGTGTCAGGATCTAAAACTTCTATGTATCTTTTGGCACATTGGTCGTCCGTTCTTCCATGAATTTCGGACGAGACCTTTTGCCATGATGCTCCGTGTTTTTCATATGCTTTAATCAACTTCTCGTCTTCATCCTTTGTCCATTTTCCCTTTTTCAAATTAGGATCCAATGAGTTGCACCATCTCTTACGACAATCCTTTGGTTTCCGTTCTCCATTGGGGTGCATATTTTGTGCTACAATGTCCCATTTTACAGAATCTGAGTCCAAATCGTTTATCTGATTGGGATGCAATTCGTTTATAACTCGGATTAATTCGCCATCTTCATATTTACTCCATGGCTTTCTTGACTCTCGACGAAATGTTTGAAACCCAAGCGATTCTGTAATAGCTAATGGGTCTATCTGAGTAAGTCTTTTCTGATTAGATGACTCCATTGGAATTAATTGCTTTACTAGAATTTATGAGCGCTTTTTATTATGGAAGTATATTTACGTATAAAACAGTTAGCAATCTCAATTTTTCCTCTTTTTATTCGATCTTCCCTGTTGCCGCTAATACCTAGGTCAAATAACCCGATGTTTTTCAAAATGTCAATAACTAGATGAGTTTGTTGTTAAAGGTCCTAATGGGTTTTGGAAGATGGATTTAGAAGAGTCAGAAAATTTTTGACTCGAGTTTCCAGTTACACAAAACCGGCAACACAAACTCCTACATACAAGCAGCTTTTAGGTTCAACCTCATCGTAGCATCAAGATTGCAATAATGCAAGTGTTGGTAATTAGGCTTGATGTTGTTCGCCCTTAGCTATTCTGTGATTCTTATTCTTAATTAATCTCAACAAATTTCTTAAAAGCATGGCAATTGTAACCTTTCCGATCGAAGGGACATACAAACCAGCCTTTTGTTTAACGTCATCGGAGAAGTTCTTTGCACTGGAGAAATTTATAACCACCGTACCGTTAGTGACATATTCTATAGGGAACTTGTAGGAATCCGATGGGACACCGGTAATGATGACATCACAAGTAGGAGCCAAGTTTTCGACAGTGTGGCTCGAGTCCAATTGAACAGCCTTGTGTCTTTTTTCCAGTAAATCGTCACCTCTACTATACTGCTGGATATTGTTGATGTCAACCGAATAGACTGTCGCACCATCATTAGCCAACAAGGCCGCAAGCGGACGGCCGACGATCTCCGATCTGTTAACAACCATAACCTTCTTCCCATATAATCTGTTACCGTAGTGCAAGATCTTGTTGTAGATTCCCAAATACTCTAAAATCTTCACCATAGCTAATGGAGTACACGGTAAAATACACTTCTGCTCGTTATATGGCGCATCTAAAAATCTGATGTTATGGTACAAATTATGGTAGTACATGAAGTTCAACCCTTCAACGTCCTTCTCGGTCGAAATTAACTGTTGCAAATACTGATCTTGGTTGTCTCCAAAGACAGGGAAGTACACCATTATTCCATTGACATTGTCGTCCTTATTGGCCTTAATCAAGGAGCTTTCCAAATCGTTTTTGTCCACTTGGATTAATTCATATTCGAATCCTAATCCCTCACAGGTCTTACCCGTCCAATTAGCATACATTTGCGCAGCTGGATCATCGTTGGCTAAGAAGCCTACCAATTTTGGCTTGAATTTTAATTGTTCAAGTTGACTAGTTATCTCATCGGTAAATTCTTTAGCAATTGTTGAAGCTAAAATAGTTCTACCGGCAGGTTTAGTATTGGATGACATTATTGTTGAAATGAATGCTGTTACTAATTTTATACGGTTATAATCAATAAAAGAAGTTGCTGTATATATAGCTACGTTCACGAGTCTTTTTAATTAATTGATAACGACCTTTGTTCGATCGAGGTCAATGAAATTTTCATTATCGATTAATGACTCTGTTAGCAAATTAAAATAATGCGACTCCGGCAGACCTGATTGAGGAAATAAGTTGCAAAATGAATTCATCATCTACTAGAGAATAGTAGGTTAAAGAGAATAGCTTTTACAGAATTATATGACTTCAGTTATAAAAGGTAATCATGATTTACATTAGTCTTTGATATAGATTTACTGGTCCATAGTATTGCGATCCATAGCATGAATTATACAAAGTCAAATTTTGTTACATTTGACTATATAATAAAATGAAATATAAACGTATATCTAATACCACAATAATAAGCTGGTGGAAGAAATATTTAGAATGTGAAAAAATTGTTTTGAGAACAAAATTATCTTAAATGGGCACTGGCATTTTTATATAAGCTTTGCCAAATGAAGGCCTCGCTTAACATTAGCTCGATATCTTTTTCGGTCCAATGACTAGTAGGCGGATTCTGCAAGAAAAGCAAGATCTCCTGGAAGTCTTTATGCTTTAATTCACCACTAAATTTAATTAAAAACGCTGCACAAACATAAATATGGAAGTTATTAAATCCTAAGGGTGACTCACTGAGGTATGTATCCCACATTCTAATTACCAAGGGGATGGATAATTCTCTCATAAGTAGACAGTTCATCCATCTGAAAGCAAATTGGATAAATTCGACGCCTTCGTTGTCAAAATGCTGCAACAATTCTAAATCTATTTTGGATATTAAATTACGTAAATCATTGACTTGTCTTATAATTCCTGGTTGTTCGTGAATGTAATTATCTGTTATATTTTCTAGTACCCTAGATAAACACCAGTATGTGTCGGCTTCAATAATGGACATTACTCTTGGGGATAAATTTGCAGGATTAAAGTTACTAAGATTATAGTTCATTAAATTTGGATCATTTAGTAATGCCTGCTCTTTATCATCGGATTCATTAAGTAAATCAGGTATGAATAACTGCATGTCGCTGTTATCAGTAGGGTTTTGACGAATTGTAGCGACTTTTTGTAGTTGCCAGATATAATTGTTCAAAAAAATTTGATAAAATGGAGTACATAAATCATTAATACCCTGTACATATCCACTGGCAGGATGACGGACAGCCCATAAAAATAATATTTTTCTTAGAGACTGTTGTGTTTCAGGATATGCATATAATTTTATAGTAGGGTTAGTTCTTTTAACATCAATTTTAATCTGGTGATATAATTGCTTATCACGATTGTTGTGATTATTACTCGTTGAAGCAATGGAACTTGAAGAATTGTTTGAAGGCGAATCATCCGTGAATTTAATTTGTGAATTGACCACACTTAATCCATCTAAATATTCTTCCCGTTTCCTCTTTAATGTCGAACTTTGTCTCGATTTATTAGTAGGCAAATAACCCAATAGTATTTGCCATGTGATCGATCTTAATTCCGGAGGAACACCATTCCATGAAAGTTGTCTCAAGTCTTGAATAGCTATATTAGTATCGTTGGTTATAATTTTACTGAATTTTGAATATTTTGCATTTAGCTGGTTCAATTTATTAATTTCTAACTTAGTTTGTAAATCTTCATAATCCATTGATTCTTTATTGGTTGTGTCTTTGCGAGGATGTGATGTTATTGGGGCGGTGAGGTCAGGATGTAACGAATCAAGCATAGGGCTTGGTTGTAAGGTTAATGAGTTTCTAGATGAGCCTGCTGACCCATTGTCTGTATTTATTCTGGACAAATTTTTATTTTCTAAAGATGTTTTATTAAGAGAGAGTACAGATACTTCTCCCATATCAGCGTCCCAGTCATCGTCTAGATCCGTATACTTATGACGTCCCGAAAACGTACGGTGCCCGCTTTTATGGCTACTAGGCGACTGCTGCCCTAAATTTTTAAAAGACAATGTCAGATTATGGCTATTCTTGGTATTACCAAGACCCTTATTGTCACCATTTGTCGACGTTAGATGTGAAAATGATGATCCCACTGGCCCTGATACCGATCTTTGGTAAGGTGATCTTTTAATGTTTGGTGTCTTAATAGACCCGCTATTATCAACGCTTTTCTCATTAGATGACTTAGACCCATATGAAAGATTTCCATATATGCTGCTATTGATATCTTTATAGTTATCGTTTTTAGGACTTGAGTTTGATGACGAATTTGAGGAATTGGTTAGTGATAGGTTTTTAAGAAATGAAGATAAATGTTTCCCTTTACCACCATTTTCTCCGAATACAAACTCGTTCTTAGAGTTGCTATATACTTGTGACATTTCTTGTTTCTTCTTCCCCATAACTGATGCAAATAGATATATCTAAGTACAGGAGTTCTATAAACCTTTCAAAGATTAGTGGATTGGAGCATATTGATGCTCGATCTTCTTTATTCCTAGTTTTGTGTAATTGCATAATAGTACATGTTAAACTAAACTAAGATACAATATAAATATAGATAGATATATATGACTATACATAAGGAATATATATGTCTTGGGTGACATTTATTGAGCCGTAATTTCACCTTTAACCACAGCTGAACCTGGTTTTAATTCTCTACCGGAGACATGTAAAGTACCGTTTTGGGTAATATTAACAATGACTTCTAACTTAGAATCTGGCTTTAAGTCGTTTAACGCTAACTCAGCTAATAATTCACCACATTCATATACAGCTTCCTTTCTAATTTCTGGTTCGTCATCAGAATAGTCATCATCAGATTCATCATCGTTTTGTTCTGATTCGATGACGGTTTCTTTAATCGTCTTCTTACCTTCGTATAATTCAACTACAACCGAGCCAGCTGAACTATTGGTGACCTCGATTGACTTCTTAATAGGGTAGGCAGTTTCCGCAACCAATATTGGTTGGAAGTTACCTTGGGAATCTTTGATACCAATAGCCTTTGATAAGTGTTGAGTGTTGACTACTACTGGTTGTAAGGATTCTTTGATTTCTTCTTCATCGAAAGATTCGATCAAGGAAGCCTGCAAAGCGGCACCACGACACACCAATTCAGATGGGTTGTTGGTTTTGGAGTTTAAGGATGGAGCAATAACTGTAGTAGATTCTGGGAAAATAAAGGCAATGTTGCTAGCTAATTTTGGTGTATGAGCGGTACCACCAACTAACAAGATTTCGTCAATATCCAAGTTTTCTAATCCGGCTTTCGAAACGACCTTTTCAACGAAACTAGTCATTTCAGAAATAACTTGTCTAGCGGTCAATTCGTATCTTAATCTGTTAATAGTTGTATGAAAATCGAAACCATCAGCTAATGATTCAATAGAACAGGTAGAAGTTTGAACGTTAGATAAAGTCTTTTTGACAGTGATAGATTCAGAGTTCAATTTAGCTAATGATCTGGCAGTGGTCCTCGGGTTAGCCTTGTATTTCTTTTCGAATTCTTTGGCAAAATATTCAGCTAAGACATCGTCTAATTTGGAACCACCTAATCCATGCTGATGGGCAGTAGCCAATATAGTTAAGACACCACCTCTAACTGCGATAACAGCTGCATCAGATCTGATACCACCAAAATCAGCAACAACATAAACCTTGTCTTTCAACAAGTTTTCACCTTCGGAAGATAAATGCGCCAATAAAGCAGAAGAAGGTTCGTTGATTAATTGTAAAACCTTTAAACCTGCGTCGGTGGATATCTTGGCCAATTCGGTTCTTTGGTGTTCATTGAAATCAGTTGGGACAGTAAGGACAACTCCCTCGATGGATTTGCCGATATAATCTTCCGCAGCAACCTTCATTTGTTGGAAATGTCTCTTGGTGGCTTCATCGACAGACACAGTTTCGAGCGTTCCGTTTTCTCTGGTAATTTCAAAACCAATCTTGTTATCCGATGTCTTAATAGCTGGTGCACCGATGTCAGTGACTGATGTATCCACATCATCCAAAGTCTTACCAATAAAATCTCTGAAGTTGATAATAGTGTTTTTTGGGTTTCTAACTAATTGTGCTTTAGCTTGGGCACCGTGGTATTCATCAGATCCAACGTATGAAAGAACAGAAGGAATCGAACGATCACCATCTGGGTTGGCAATAACATCAACTTTTCCATCTTGGGTTGCAACTGCAATAGACGACGATGTGTTACCGAAGGTAATACCAATTACGGCGGACATTATATATTCAAATATTAATCAATTCGTTGACTTAAGAAGAATTTAGTATTATGTCTTGTAAGCTAATACGTGAAAAAATTTTGATGAGGTTATAATCGGCTTATATAAGCATAACCTTCTTAAATAATTGAATATCATTTACGGTTCTAATTTACACATAATACGGGCATAAGATAATTCAAACAAACTAGAAACTACAGATATTCGAACTGGTATTTTTACTTTAATAGGTATATTAAAAAAAGCATAGTAATCTTGTAGGCCAACAAATAATTCCAACTAGAGATATTGTATTTAAAAAAAAGGTCGTACCCGGATTCGAACCGGGGTCGTTCGGATCAAAACCGAAAGTGATAACCACTACACTATACAACCAGACGTAAGAAATAAAGAAGTATGAAAGATATATACATATATATATATATATATATATTCTGTTATATTTATAGCTTACGACTACATCTATATCATTCATCATTTAAATTAAATATTTTAGTATCTTAGTGATGATAGCTGTATTTCATGGAAAGCTTCCGTTCTTGTATAGTGTGTTAATCGCTCCACAAAGAGCGGCGTATTGCGTTGATTTTTTACGTGGTTTAATTGCAGTGCGACCGCGATTGGAGAAACTCTTCGTTGATATCTAATCTCCTGATTCTACAATTAGATCACAATTAGGTATATAGGTATCGAATCGAGTACAATGTCGAGAATGAGTCGGAGGAAGAACATCCGGTTCTTAGTATGGTCGATTGTGTTACTATCTTTACTAGCGTTCATTGTAACTTCGTTTGATATATACGACGGTATTATTAAATTCTCCAATGAACCAATTAAAGATCATCGACAACCAGCTAATAGAAAAAAGAAACCGCAGATGAGACCTGATGAAGAGAAAGAAAAGCATTATGGTATGGACAGAGAAGGAGAATACAATGAGAAGATGGATGCTTCTAAGAATAAAGGTGAAGACAACCGTGCTAAACAGGGAACCAAGAATGAAAAGACGAAAGATGCAAAAAAAAAGATCCAGGAGGCTTCGAAGCCGGACAATAATAAGAAGAAACCTCAAAAACCAGCAAAGCCAGAAAAACCGACAATACCAGGGAAAGCAGGAAATACGGAGAAAGTAGATAAAGTCAATAAAGAAGATACGTCAAAAACAGGAAAAACAGGAAAGAAACCCAATATGGATGACGCTGAGGATCAATATGGACAGGATACTGAAGAAGGGACGAGGCCACTGAAATATAAGAACACTCCGAGACCTAAAATACCCCAAAAGTCGCCTAATGAAAAAGAAGAGGAGTTAGAGGAACAAAAAGGATCTACAATGAAGAGCAACTCTAATGATGCTGTTAATGAATATGTTAAGGAGAAATACGGAGATCATTCTAATGATCCCACAAATCCTTACATGTTCCTCGGTGATACTTATAAAGAAACATCTAATGACGCGGGAAGCATATATGATGATGATGATGACGTTGATAATGATAATTCTGAGAATGATGGTTCCGATCTTCATGACACCAATCCTGATTCAAATGCGGGATCTGGAATCGTAGATAATTCAGCGATAAAACCTGTCACAATTAAGGAGAAACAGTTTGCTGAGATTCCTGCGAAATTTGATGAAATTCGGGCTTTAAATTTCAGAGTATACTCGCATAATGTTAAGAATGGTGGTCATGAAATTTTAGTCCCGGGAGAGAGGACTTGGGCTGAAAGGGTAAACAATATAGCCACTTCAATCCTGTTCAATGCGCGTCATGATACTATTGTAGCGTTGCAAGAAGTTTACAAATTTCAACTTGATAATCTTATGAAAGAATTAAATAGATATTCACCTCCAAACCAACCTGAATGGGCAGCATATGGTGCTGGTAGGATTGATGGCAGAAATATTGGAGAATTTGTTCCGATTCTCTATAAAACATCAGAATGGGAGTTAGTTTTCAGTGACACAATGTGGTTAAATGAAAAGGATCCAAGAACATCATTAGAAGGCTGGGATGCAAAATACTTAAGAATTTGTTCATACGTAACGTTGAAACATAGAAGGACTGAAAATTATTTCAATGTTTTTAACACCCATTTAGACCACGTTGGTGAACTTTCAAGGATTGGTTCCGCTAGTATGATTGTTCAAAAGATGAATGAAATTAATAAATGGCCATCTATATTATGTGGTGATTTGAATGCAGAACCAACGGAAAGGTCGTATGAACTAATTTTAAAAGAATACAAGGATGTGTCCAAATTAACTACTCCTTTTAATATGTATGGTCACACAAAGTCCAGTGTAACTGGATTCGAAGGTGAAGTTTTACTTCAGGGGGGCCAAAATATCGATTACATTTTCACGCCTGGTTACACCGTCAAAGCTAATCACCAGCATATTTGCAACAAACAGTCAAAACCAGAAGATTCTTCAGAAGATCAGTTATCATTGAAATTACAAGCCTTTGGAATGTTGCACTCAAAGTTCAACGGTGCTTATATGAGTGACCACAGACCACTTGTTGCTGATTTCACATTAGAAAATAAATGTAAATGATACTATTCCTACTATATTGTGATATAATTAAACTATATAAAAAACTACATGCATTACAAAGAATTTTGTTAGTGAATTTAGCATGCATGCCTATCTGTTGTGTAATTCATAAATATCATATGTGGCTTTTCATGAATAAACGATACAGGAAGTATTTTATCACAAAGAGATATGCTCAAGCGTTTGTGTAATGATTTTAGTCCCTTCCTCTTTGTCGTTCGAATTAGAAATGTTTATTCTATGACCTGTAATTTCATCGTTAAATCCTCTATTCCGTGAATTTTTGGAATTCCTCTTCTTTGTTTTATTCTTCTTATTCTTGGTTAGCTCATCAGTTTCATTTTTTACTAATAATAGATTCTTGTCTTTCGTAGATAGATATTTCCTCCATTCGATGAATCTGCTAAGAATGGTTTTTTCCAATCGATATGAATTTAACCTAAATGATTTTAATTGTATCTCATTGTCGTTCTTATTGAAAGTGAGTTGATGATGATGAAGATTGAGGCTTCGTGGCACCTTGGTTGACTTAGAAATAAACTGAGCAATAAACCAAAACCACTTATCTAGAAATACACGATTTAGGAGTGGATTATTTGAAGACTCCAACAAATACGAAACATTAAGTTTCTTCACGTACTTGAGGTTGAAATCATCATCTCTATAGCCAACAACCAAATCATTGGTACCAGCTAAGTAACATTGAAGTATTGCCTTTATGAGGTTGCTTCGAGCTCCAATTCTACGAGATTTCATTTCAACGTTATTCTCAAGAATTTTGTACTTGAATTTAGCTTTTCCGTGTAGCGAATATATCTCTTCAGATCTTTGTTTAATTGAATCAATTTCACAGGATACAAGGACAGACGTTCCGGTCTCCGGAAACGAATGGTTTATAATTGAATTATACTTTGCAGCATTATTGAGCAGCGGTGTGAATTTGAAAGGCTTCAGATTATCCAAGTCTTTCGCTGAGCATGTCATCACCTCTTCAAAGTTATAACCCGTCATGCTACTAGCATCGACTCTTCTTTGAGGTCTCTGTTCTGCTTCCATAAATATCTGGCCATTGAAAGCAACTACATTCTGAACTATGGTATTCTTTTGGAATGGAAGATTCAATAAATCCAACAACGTATGCCTGGATGTTACAATATCTCCATCAACTTTCTTATTTTCGTTTCTCTCGAAGTCCTCTAATGCGATATATTTGGTTCCCCGTACATTGTCAAGAGTCAGAGAAGCTCGACTAAGCACTCTGAAGCTATTATAACCGCTACTCAAATCAACGTCTATCTTTGTTCTCAATGTAGAATCTCCCAAACTATCCGATGTGAAAATGTCCAAAGATTCATTGAAGTACCTGGCCTCTGATCTATCTTGGGTGATTTGCAATTCTTTGTTTCTGCTGTAGCATAATACTTCGTAACAAGGTGATTTGGAGACTCCTGATTCCATAATTAAAGCAAGAAATTGTGGGCTTTTGACATACTCCATAGGTATTTTACCCAGTTTAATACACCGCTGTAGAAAATCGTCAATCAGTGTATACATATCAAAGGTTTAATTTTAAACAATATGAGTTGACGTTATGGTAATCATTTTTAACTATACGTAGGAATGTTTTGACTTTTGACTTTTATCAACAACGGGACTAATAAACAGAACGTTAATCTTAAGATATCAATTCCAGTGTTGATAACTTTGTAAAAATTGACTACGTTGAAATATTCTAATCGCGCACCCGGGATATCATAATAATCATAACAAGGAATCATTTCTTCCTTCTATTAATAAGATTATTGTACAAACCAGACATGGAGAATCCCCACGAACAAGTACAGAATGCGTTGTTATCGCGTATCATTAGCAACATGGTAAGTATGGCTATTGATGGAGGAATGTTCACTGGGGCGTAATACTAACAGCGTATTTATAGGAGAATTTGAATGAGTCGATTGTCACTATGAATAAGTCATTACAAGACATAAATAGAGGAAACATGGACACAGAAATGGTAGCCCAGATGTGGGAAAACTATTCCAAGAACTCAGAGTTCAATTTGGAAGCCACAGGACAGAAAAAGGATCCCATATAAATGGGTTGCGAGTTCTCTGACCCCAGAACATCAAACAAAGTATCATAATGTTGCCATCGATATTGTCTATAGTCACCCACGTCGATCGCTATTGTTTTCTACATTAGTTATCAATATAAAGAATTTAAATTATTTATGTATAGTACATATAGTAGATTAATGTATTCAACGATATACGGAAGAAGGCAACAAAAATGACACTTCTTTCTAGCGTACATCTGTCTTCTTCTTTATCACAATCCCTCACTTCGTGTTTCTTTATCCTCAGGTGGTCATTTCATCTTTCACCATTTTGTCAACCTTTTCCCTTTCATTTTCACTACATCGTCAGTCTGCTAAAATTAATAAGCACAAAAACCACAAGTTACAACATTTCCAGTTAAAAACATGAAAAGCTGTCTACTGGGTTGGTAATAAACCAAATCTCTTCTTTAAAGTAACCCTTTGTCTAGAATATTTGTCATCTGGTGAGAACCTTGCTGGATGAGCAGACTTGGTAATTTCACCATCTGCTGTGGTCTTGTTCAAAGTGTAAATTCTTTTGCCGTCTGGGCCTAATGTGTACATTAAATGCATAGTGCAATTACTTTCTAAGATGTATTTTTGAAGAAGCTATAGGTAGATTTTTCAAGATGAGTTTCATACATAAAAAAAAAATTCACATCACCAAAGGTGGGTGAGCACACGACAAAAAATGGAACTGCGACCAACTAAACAATAATCACTGGAGATAAACACGATCACATCAGTATACGTATAGATATAACAAAAATAGACAATTACGGTGCGGGAAAGAATACATAAGAGTCATGGCACCTCCACCTAAAAAAGATGCATTTGCTGATTTATTTCAATCGGCTAATTCTGGATCAAACAGCTCGCTTAACGATAAGAATCTAACACTCTTGGAAAGACAAAGGAGACAACAGAGCCCAGGAATGAATAAGTCAAACCATTTACAAAATAGCTGGTCTAATTTGGACATACTTAGCGGGAGTCCAGTGAGTAATTCGAGTGTTGGGTCTGTGAATCAATCGAGATCGTCGACACCAAATCAGTCGAATGACCCATTTTCGATATTCGAGAAACCCCTGGATACAGAGACACCGATGGCCAATAAGTCATCGGAACCGGTGGCAGAGACAAATAAAGACACGGCTAGTTTTGGGGTAGTTCGTAAGAGCAACCATGAAGTCTCATTGTTGGATGATGAGTTTACGGATGCATTTACACCAGAACCAGAAACTACAATACAATCTAGGCAAAACTTTGAAAAGCAAACTAAACCAGAAAATAGAAATCTTCCCGAATCAGAAAACCTGATGGAGCAGATTTCAGAAAGCTCAACTGGAACTACTTCTAGAAAGGAAACTAGATCTCCCGAGAGGGAACCTCGTCACTTTGAATCATCAACCGACGTGAGAGACACCACATTGGCTGAATTAGTTGATATTGGATTTTCTATTGAACAATCGAATCAGGCTATCGATGAAGTGGGACTTGACCTTCAAACATGTGTTAATTTCATTATGAGCGAAGGGAAGAAAAAGGAACCATCAAGTAGACCGACCAATGCCAGGCATGATACCCATAATGATTTTGGAGTTAAGATCAACGACTTGTCAACAGACTTCTTTAACAGGGCGTCCTTATTTATAAATAATTCGAGGAAAACGGTGATAAAAAACATTGAACAATTTCAACATCAATCAAGATTAGATGACAGCGATGGACAGAGCTCGCAACCAGCTTGGATGAAAGCCCAACATATGTACAAAGAACGTGCTACGGATAGAAAAACAAATGGCGGCATATCAGAAGATTATGGATCCGATGAAGAAAATATAGATCATCATGCTATTAACGAATTTATGACGTCGCAAAAGTTGAAAGAGAAGGAGAAACAACGTGCTCGTTATGATCACCTTAAAGGGATTGCCAGGGACAAGATCAGCGGATCAACGAATAATTCTGACTCCCAACTGGGCAGATCATCACCAATAAAACGACCAGAATTACCTCAAAGGCCATCACTGCAACCTCAGAGCGGAATGTCTGGAAAGAAACCGTCTGGAAGCCAACCAATGAAACATGAGCCACCAAAGACCCAACAAACGAATCAACCAGCTGAGAATGAAGTTGATTTACTAGGTATGAATCACAAACCAGGGGATACAAGAGATAAGATGTCTAGCGGGGGACCTTTAGTTAAGCACACGTTCGTTCTGACAGCGTTAAATCAATTTCAACAATCAGATTATGAAACATCCAAAGATAGGGCGATGGAGCTGTTCAAGGCAGGAGATTATGACACTGCTCATGATAGATATACCAAATGTCTCGAAGCCTTACCGGAGAAACATGAGTTGAGATTAGTGATCAATTCAAATTTAGCATTGACTTTGATAAAGACAGGGAACTACAAGCGAGCGAAGCATTGTTGCGATGAGGCATTGCAGCTAGTAACAGAAGGTGATTTAACAGACAACACATATTTGATCAACGAGAAAACGATTAAATCGTGGTACATCAAATTGCTCTCGAAGAAGGCGGAAAGTCTAGAAATGTTGGAGGCATTCCCTGAAGCATTGGAGAATTACATGTTGTTAATCAGCAAGTATGGGGTAACAGATAAGAAGATTATGGATGGGAAAAGAAGAGTGAACGATATCGTGAATCCACCAAAAACCAAACCTAAAGCGGCGACACCAACCACGCCAGTCAAGGCACCGACACAAACAGAAAACAACGAAAGATTGCGCCGCATAAAAAAACACCACGAAGATGCTAAAAAGCAGGAGGAGATGAAGTTTAATCTTCACGACGATATCCAGGCGAAGGTTTTTGCATGGAGCAATGGCAAGGAAGACAATATCCGGACGTTGCTCATGTCGTTGTCGGACATTCTTCCCGAAAGGTTGGGGCTTCCGTTCGCCACAACCAAGAAGTTGACCATCAACGATTTGATGTTGCCGAAGAAAGTGAAGATAAACTACATGAAGGTGATCAGCTCGATCCATCCCGACAAGTTGACGAACATGGACTTGGAGGACAAGGTGATCTGCGAAGCTGTGTTCATCACGTTAAATAAGTCGTGGGACATCTTCAAGGAGCAGAACGGTATGAGCTGATGGCCATATTACCACTTCGATTCTTGCATACCCTATAGGACGCTTGTTATTAGTTTATAGTACGTATATATATCGGCATTTCCATACGATACAAGCATTTTATTACACACAAGCACTCCAATTGTATTATGTATGGGTTGCGCGGTTCAATAATATCGATCAGTAGTACAGCAATTCACACCCACAGCACCCTTCACGCGTCTACTTTGCATATCGGCATCCCTCGCTTTACCTAGCTCCCTGTTATGTCTAGTCTGCCTCCTCTAACTAGTTCGCGCCCTTGTTATCACAAATATGCTATAGCTACAGTACCTGTCAACCTTATTGAACCTATCAGTATCGATCGTACATCAATAGAATTAATCATACATAAGCAGTACTGATTGTCCTGCACAATACCATCATATGTACGGGTCTGGTGTACAGATATAAGCCATTCTGTTGTTTCCCCGTAATTTGATACCATATACGACCCGCATTTTCGTACTGCTTATACGCGGCGCATCTTATATGTACTATGGTCAGAAAACCAGCTGCCGAATTCGTCGGTATTCCCCGTAACTCCTTCCTGTTTAGGAATTTATGTATGTTGAGTATTCCCTTTAATTCTGCGTCTACCTACATACATATATTCCAATATAACCTTGTCTATCTGTAAGCATGAAATCAGCAGTGCCCAAATAAAACTTTATTAGCGAGACTGCGGTTCCGGCTGTTTCAACAGTTCCAGTGCTCGTGTTTTGTCTGCTAAAGCTAATACGCGGTCGCCCGGCTGATATGCCGGGCGGACCCACAGAGCTCTGTACACACAGCACTGTAGGAACAATGCTGGCATGCAATGCTAACCCCCTCACTCTAATGGGTATTGTGCTGACCACTGCCCATACGTTCTTATATCCTTCCTGGGACATTATCTCGTACAGCACAGCCCGACGCCACTGCATTGGGCATGTTTACAGCAGATGCGCACTCACCGCAGCCGCAAAAGCGGCCCACCAGCACACCACCATCATCGTCTTGATAGTGACAGCACTTTGTAAGCCGAATAAAGGCTATAGCGAAGTACCTGCGAACTACACCTGAGGCAGAAATATGCTGCGACGGTCAAAGCCATACGATATCCGGGCAGGGAAAAGGTATATAATATATCTAATTTCTCATTACTGAATTTTTATTACTAGACACTGTAATTTCTTATTCGAGTTTTCGTTTCATCGGGCAAGAGACCTTGTGATTTATTTGATACACTATTTATTTGTTCTACTATCGACTACCTTGATTCCACCGGTTTATTGATATTAGATTGTACTATATTACTACAGGTCTACAGAGGGATCAAACCTATTATCGCTTATATCAGGGATTACGTAATTGAGACATAATTCCACCAAGGATCCCTACTGAAAAACACCACGTAAAATGGCTATTTTCAGGTCCAAATCGTCCAAGAAAGACGCTGCTCACGAAGGAGAAGTAAGATTTTCGAAACAGGACTTTGATTCATACAAGATGAGCACAAACAACATGCACGATCCGATCTTATCGGCAGTGAACGAAGCACAGCCTTTCGAACAGGCTGCTGAATACCACGGCCAAAGAAGGCCGTCGTACTTGTCGCAGGATTCGTCAGATATGAAGGATATCTTTGGAAACAGCATCAAGCAGGCGGATATCTCGAATCCCACCAGATCAAGAAACGAGAGACCGTTGGACACGATCCGTGGGTTCGAGTACGCCATCACTGGGGACATGACCTACAGAGACCAGATGGAGACCGGAAGATTGGGATGGGGATTCCACGAGGACTTCCCGTACCACAACATGGGTGCTAGAGAGATGAACGAAGGTGGAACCGGCGAGTTCGAGAGGCCTGTCATTAACTTCGGTGGCAATGACTCACAGGGTGTGTATCAGGCAACAAACTACAGTGCTACTTCGTTGCAACCTGAAAAGAAGAAGAAGGGTTTATTTGGACGTAAGAAGAAATAGACGTGATAGAGATATAAACAGAAGAGCAGAACGGCGTCCTGGAAACGGGCATGCCTATATATGATTTTATGTACGTTATACCTTGATTTGAGTGTAGCCAAGTAGATTTTATCTAGTCACAGATATCGTGGGACTGGATCCTCACATAAGCCTTGATTGGCGACCTCTGGTGTCCGTTGATCTATGTGCTGTTTGCCTATACCTGGGTCCACTGTACGGCGCTATTCTGCTGTTTGTTCAGGCTCGATTGTTGGTTGGTGTATTTACAATATCATCCATTGATTCATAATCGCCACCGGTCTGACTGAAGTTTGCTTGAAATATACCTACATCGATTACTCAGTTGCCTACTGCAAGACAGCCGCAAATTTCTATCCCTTTATGTGTCTACGGCCATCTAGACATTTTCTCGTATTAAAATCCCAAAAAATCGGTGTTTCGCGTAACGGTGATCATTTTCAGTTGAAACTTGATGAAACCCCAAGATTCATATATATACCTATGAGACTCTTTTTTTCATACTTAATTGTTTTATACTATAAAGAACGCTTGTGTTAATAATGAGCAATGAACAGCCACCACCACCACAACAACAGGTGCAAACAAGACAGATTTCGTTCAACGTTTCAGACCATTACCAGATCCTCGAAGTGGTAGGTGAAGGGGCATATGGGATCGTGTGCTCGGCCATACACAAACCTACGAACCAAAAGGTTGCCATCAAGAAGATCGAGCCATTTGAACGTTCGATGTTATGCCTTCGGACTCTCCGAGAGTTAAAGTTACTCAAACACTTCAACCACGAAAATATCATCTCAATCCTCGCGATACAACGACCCATCAGTATCGACCTATTTAACGAAATATACTTGATTCAGGAGCTCATGGAGACCGACTTGCACAGAGTGATCAAGACGCAGAAGCTCAGCGATGATCACATTCAGTACTTTATCTACCAGACGTTGCGGGCATTGAAGACGATGCATCTGGCAAACGTGTTGCACAGAGACTTGAAGCCATCTAACTTGTTGTTGAACTCCAACTGTGACTTGAAAATCTGCGACTTCGGGTTGGCCCGGTCTATCGCATCGAGCGAGGACAACTTTGGGTTTATGACCGAATATGTGGCCACACGGTGGTACAGGGCCCCCGAGATCATGTTGACGTTTCAAGAATACACCACTGCCATCGATGTGTGGTCGGTAGGGTGTATTTTGGCCGAGATGTTGGTCGGCAGGCCGTTATTTCCCGGTAGAGACTACCACAACCAGCTCTGGCTCATCATTGAGGTATTGGGGACCCCCAACATGGAGGACTATTACAACATCAAGCTGAAGCGTGCCCGCGAGTACATCCGTTCGTTACCGTTTGTTAAGAAAGTTCCATTTGCCAACTTGTTCAATAGCGACACCATCAACCCGTTGGCCATTGACTTGTTGGAGAATTTGTTAGTGTTCAACCCAGCTAAGCGGATTACTGTTGACAACGCATTGAATCACCCCTACCTCAAAATATATCACGATCCCAACGACGAGCCTATCTCTGAAAAGATCCCCGAGGATTTCTTTGACTTCGACAAGCACAAGGATGAGTTGTCGATTGAAGACTTGAAGAAACTCCTCTACGACGAAATTATGAAACCGTTATGATCTCCTATTTATATCTACAGACAGGGTCTGCACATGTCTTCATTAGCTGTACTGAATCGTAGCATCGACTGCATTTTCTACCTACATAAGCTTGTTTATAGAATTGCATTAACATCTTCTTAAGCTTTGCACCCACTGCTTGTAGGACAACATTGTGGCCGCTACTAGCAGAGTTCGTTGCCACTGCTACCAACCCACAACAGCATGGTAGTAGACCATGTCTGCCTGCGCCGTCGCCATCAACAGAGCCCCATAGGATCCTCTAGGGACCTTTCAGTAGTAGATCTGGTTCAGCTAGACTGGTCGTGCGCAACGACGGAGATTTTTTGAACGCGTGTTAAAATATCACCACTGAAAATCAACCATAATACTAGTTCCAGGTATTTTCCACAACCACTAGATAAATTCCCCATCGATAATGAAGTTGACCGTGATAGCATTGACCATCATGTCGTTGTTTGTCGCCATGATTGAGGCGCACAACGTGTTGTTACCACCGTACGGAAAACACTGTTTTTTTGAAAACTTAAGGAAGAACGACGAATTGGCCGTGAGCTTCCAAGTGGGATCCAGAGACCCCCACAACTCCGAGCAATACGTCATTGACTTCCATGTACGTACTCTTCAGCACCCACGCCATACTCCCAGCACATACTAACCTCCTAGATCGCCACGCCCAGCGGCCAGGTCGTGTTGAAGAGAACAAACTTTGACCACGGTGACGAGCAGATCAAGGCCCAGACCTCCGGCAAGTACCAGTACTGCTTCTCCAACGAGAAGTCCAGCCGTGTCGACTTGGATGTCTCGTTCAACATCCACGGTGTCGTCTACGTCGATGTCAACGACCCTAAGGCCGGCTCGTTGGACTACGCTATCCAAAGAATGTCTCAATTGACCAACGACGTCAAAGCCGAGCAGACCTACCTTGTCATCAGAGAGAGAACCCACAGGAACACCGCAGAGTCCACCAACTCTAGGGTCAAGTGGTGGTCAATGTTCCAGATCTTGGTCGTTGCGGCCAATTCCGTGTTCCAGATCTACTACTTGAAGCGTTTCTTTGAGGTCAAATCGGTGGTCTAACGCCTGCTTCTCCGGTCCATAGCGCCATTCGGTGTCCCTATGGCCTGCCCCGTCTATATGCCTCTTATATATGCCTCATTTGCCTACATAATGTACATCTTAACCATTTAGGCATAATCTTGTACGGTGTTTGGGTACTTTCTCACATGATTTTAGTCCCCACCCACAAATTGCCTCGCGTAGAAAAAAGACCGGGCGTTTAAACAATGTTTAATATAAAAGGGCTCCTTTTGTCGCAATGAACAATTAAGTCGGACATTAGAACTTATACAGTTAGATTGTACGGATTATAGATAGATAAAATGTCGAAGTACTTTTCAAGCATCAAGGAGTTGCCTCCAGACCCATTATTTGGGTTGAAGGCCAGATATTCAGCAGACGAGCGTTCAGACAAGGTGGACTTGGGAATTGGCGCTTATAGAGACAACAACGGGAAACCATGGATCTTGCCGGCAGTGAGAAAGGCGGAAATCAAGTTGATAAACTCGGAGGCATACAATCATGAGTATTTGTCGATTTCGGGGTATCAGCCATTTTTGACTGAGAGCGCAAAAGTGATCTTAGGAAACGAATCGGCTGCCATCAGAGAGTCACGGGTGGTGAGCCAGCAGTCTTTGTCCGGAACAGGAGCGTTGCACTTGGCAGGAGCGTTGTTGAAGGAGTTCTTGACCACTGAATCGGGAGAGTTGCCTGTGGTGTACTTGTCAAACCCTACGTGGGCCAACCACAACCAGATTTTCACGAGCGTGGGGTTGAAGGTGGAAACGTACCCGTACTGGGACACTGACACCAAGAAGTTGGACTTGGAGGGGTTTTTGTCGACGATCGAGAAGGCACCTAGGAACTCGATCTTCGTGTTGCATGCGTGCGCCCACAACCCTACAGGACTCGATGCTACCAGAGAGCAATGGGAGCAGATTGTCGATGCATTGGCCAAGAATGACCACTTGGCGTTGTTCGACTCGGCGTACCAGGGGTTTGCAAGCGGGAACTTGGACAATGACGGGTTTGCCGTGAGGTTGGCCGTTGACTCGAAGAAGTTGAACGCACCGATTGTCATCTGCCAATCGTTCGCAAAGAACTGTGGTATGTACGGGGAAAGAGTGGGTGCAATCCACGTCATTCCAGCCCAGGTCGACAAGTCGTTGAACAACGCCATCAAGTCGCAATTGAACAAGTTTACTAGGTCGGAGATCTCCAACCCTCCAGCGTACGGGGCTAAGGTTGTGGCCACCATATTGACCGACCCAGAATTGAGAAAACAATGGGAAGACGATTTGGTGACGATGAGTTCCAGAATCAATAAGATGAGAAACAAGTTGAAGGACTTGTTGACTAACAAGTACTGTACACCCGGCGACTGGAATCACATTGTTACGCAGTCTGGAATGTTCTCTTTCACGGGGATGACCCCAGACATGGTTGGAAGATTGGAGAAGAATCACGGAATCTACTTGGTCAGCTCAGGGAGAGCATCGGTGGCAGGGTTGAACGACGGTAACGTCGAGAAGGTAGCCAATGCCATTGACGAAGTTGTACGTTTCTACTCCAAATCCAAGTTATAATTTTATTTAGTTCTAGTTTATACACTAATTTTTTTTCCCCATCTGTTATGTCTCAGTTACAATCCACGAGTTATGCTTTGTCCATCTGGGCCAAGCCCATACTAACATGTAGTCCGTATCACTGCGTGATAATGTCTCCTTTATTATTACAACAGTACCTTTTTTCTACGATGAAAGTGCCACTTTCACTATTATTACCGCGTGGTTAGTACCTATACAGATCCGCTCAATATTACACCAGTCTGACAAATGCATTATATTTGAAATATAAACTTTCGAGTCCCGAGAAACTATTACTTTTTAAATATACAAAATAAAACTAATTAATAGCAAAAGCTTAACTAATAAAACCAAACATCAATTAATATATCTTCTTTCACTTTACTTTTATTAATTCTCACCCTGTACCATCAATTAATCTATTTTCTTCTGAATGAACAACCTTCGGTCAACTTGGCCTTACCACCGGTTGGGGAACATAAAACGGTAGAACAAGAGTCACAGGTGACAGCAGTTTGTGCGTGCGAGAAAACTGTGGTGATGTTTAAACAACCTTGGCACTTGACGTCCATGAAGAATGATCTTGGTTGTTGGACTAAAGTCTTCAATTTATGCTTTTGAGCTTCAGAAGCTGGGCTTGGGTTTAACAAATCTTGAACTAAAACCTATATGCATGTTAGTACAATGTTCCGTCCTATTCTGAAGAAATCCGTCCTCTTGTGTTTCCGTACAATAGCTTTTTTCGACGGTAAAAAAGTTGGCTTATGCTCCAATCTACTAATATATCCCATCTCGTCATTCATGTCTCGATTTTATCTCTATCTTTCATTCGCTGCACTCGTTTATCTTCACTCTCTTCATTTCACACTCCTGTTGTATTCTCTCCTCATTTGTCATTCGATTCTTTGTCTGTGTTTCTCTCATCGACTTATAATATATATCTTATTGTCTTTCTCTCCTTTAGCTTCGTTGGTCACACATCCTGATGGCTGGATTCTCCTCTATTTTAATTCATCTAGACATACCATTTTATCGTATTAATCTTCAATATGGAAAGGTAAGTAAATTTTTCACTAATAAATTTCAGTTTTTTTTCGTATCCAAACGGTAGTAATTGTTCAAACTTTTCATCGTGTATTACGTCAGCGGTGATTTTTGTCCACCAAAAAATGCGAAAATCAAAATCATTATCACGTTGATTGTGACTGCTTTTCAAAGTGAAGAGATGGTTGCGGGAATAGACTGGTCTTTGACCGCTACGCCGGTAGTGGGTATGAGACTCGACTAAGATGTCAGCAGGAAGGAAGGACGGGACTTGTCGCGTGGGCGAAGAGTACAGAACCAGAAGACTAGACTCAAATAGGATAGCAGAACGTAGACGCCGTAGGCTCGAATCAACAGGCTCGGATTGGTGAATTCGTATATTAGTAGGTTAGTCGGTTAGTCGATTACATGAACACCAGATTAATCTAATCATAGATGGGATAGGCTAATTACTGGTAATTGCAAATACAACTTGAAGTCATAAATCTAACCGCAAGCTCGTTCGCGCTACAAACAACTAAAATTATAACATAAACATGGTAATAAGATAAACATATAAACACCTTTATAGGAACATACCACAGCTACCACACGTAAGCACCCGAGAACAGTCTTTGGCACAGCTGAGCAACACGCCAGCTAAGAACGATCTTCTGTAACAATTTCTTAAACTATAGATACCGCCTTTTCGCAAGGAAGTAGGTATGTAAAACAAACTATATGCGATATAAAATTCTGAAGTCTATGTAACAAAGATATACCTTTTGTCGTTGCACACTGCGCATATTAATGTTCTTGTATTCCAGTGCAACAGACGAGGCAAGGTCACTGGAGTAGATACCAAAGACATTATGAAATTGAATTGTAACTCGGGTTATATAAAAAGATTTTAGAAAGCCATATAGCATTCACAAACAAAAATAGGGAGTGGTGGCATACAAGCGAAAATGGTGACAAAAATAGAAAGGCCTGGGGGATTTTTTTGGGGATTTTTAGGGTTTTTGAGGATTTTTAAGGGTTTCGTGGTCTGGCAACGGTGTCGGTAACGGCCGCAGTTTATTTGGAACCTCTTCTTGGTTTCCTTGGAGGTGTCACCGGCCTATTATTAGCAATATTATTTGATTGAGGATATCTGGGCTTCTTGTCGGCTGGCTTCAAAATTTGGAACGAGCACAATAAACTCTCGTCCACACTCATCATCGCACCGGCATTGTCGAACTCACCACAATAGTTAGGCGCGGAGAATAAAGTGACCAATTGTCTTTTGGAGAAGAACTCGTACCCGTCTTCAACGACCTGGTGAGCCCTACAGATCAAATCCATGTCGTGTTTTTGTAAGAATCGAGACACAACGTCCGGACCAAACGTGAACGAAACACCTCTGTCGTTCTCAGACCACCCAGTGATGTCCTTATCGGGATCGGACCACAACAAATCACATAACAACCCCACGTCTGGGATATCGGTTGGTCTCATAACTCTTCTAATTTGCTCCATCGAATTCAAATCTGGTGACAATCCACCATGCATTGTAAAAATCTTCTCGTCAATTATAGCAGCAATTGGCAAACAATTGAAACAGTCTGTGAAAGTTTTCCACAATTTGATATTATATCTTCTCTTACACTCATCATAGAAACCGTAGATTCTGTTAATCGAAGCACATTCATGGTTACCTCTCAAAATGAAAAAATTCTCCGGATATTTGATCTTGTAAGCCAACAATAAACAAATGGTTTCTAAGGATTGCTTACCTCTATCAACGTAATCACCCAAAAATAAATAGTTGGCTTCGGGTGGAAATCCCCCATATTCAAAGAGTCGTAACAAATCGTAATACTGTCCGTGAATGTCACCACAAATCTTAATTGGAGCTTCTAATTCCAACAAGATCGGTTGTTGAATGAATATCTCTCTCGCCTTGGTACACAAGTAACGGATTTCGTGTTCCAACAATGTCACTTGTTTTCCTGGTCTTGAACCTCTAACTTCTAACAACCTGTCGACAATAGAGTCGATGTCTGCTTCTTGATGATCTGCCATTGTATTATATTATATTGTATTTTATTATATGGATCGTACCGGAAGTATGTGATGTGTAATGTGAGGATGGGTAATTTGTGTGATATTCTATTTAATATGCAGAAGACGTGTCAAGTATATTATAATTCGTATAATACTATTAATTGATATGGTGAATCTATATCTGTCTTCTTCAACGGGGACGAAATATAATACTAATACTTCTAAGGAATATTCACCACAATCTGAACAATTAGTGCTAACAAACTCGAAAATCTGACTTCTAACGCAATGGATATCTTCGGTTAAACGACCACGCAAATAAATAAATCAAACGAACTGTCCACTTGTGTGTGAAGTGAATAACAAAAAAACAGTTAAGCTATAAAAAATATTGAAAAAGGGATGAAAATCTTTATCAATAAATAATAGCGGATAAATTTAATTTTTAATGTCAAACTGCAAATAATTACAAAATATTTCTACCTTGTGAATATCTTCTAATTATATTCTTTATTCGATTGATTGATTAATAAAAATATATTTGATTTGTTAAATCAAAGTGTTTACAGTTGTTGATAATAACATTTGCTATACAATTTGAACTTCGGTCTCGCCAGTTTTCAAAATTTTGAGATTTTGGGACGACGTGTTACCCGGAGCTCAGGTTTTTACTATACGATGATATGGTGGTAGATATATACGATAACAGAGGGCATACGGTCATTGAACAGAGATGAATGTCTTCCCCAATCATTACCATGTCCGGCTAGTGGCGGAGTCAGATTCCAAAGCATGTACGCTATGCTATAAGCCAAGCTCAACCGTTTTAATATCAGAAAATAAGTTGGATTTCTTCTACGTATGCCAACTGCATTTGAATAACGACCAGTTCAGCACCGCTATACACACGGAAGAGTACAAGAATCTAGAGAGTAAGAAAGAGGAATTGTCGAAGAAGATCGGAAATTACCGCAAAAGAGTGGAATCACTCAAGCCGTATGCGTGGAACATTTTGACGAGCATGGGCTCAAAGAAGGACGACAAGAAGCACGATAAAGACAACGCGACGGCAAGCAACGAGAACAACGCCACGGACAGGGAGAAGGAAACGTACGAGTCTGCGAGGCAGGAGTTGAGGAAAATGGAGGGCGAATTGAACGAAATTAGTATCAGCATGGGCAACTATAAATTTAAGGATTACATATTAAATAAAGATATATATCGAATGAGGACGCAAAACCACGTCCAATCGAAGATTCGAGCGAAGAAGCAGCAAGAGATGTACAAGCCAGGGTTTTTCCCCTCGACACCACAGCACAAGGTCAACGAGTAGCGTTCAATTGACGACTCTTTCGTCGACCCAATTTTCCCAGTTTTCGGTTTTGTTCTTCATGATCGAGCCACCAACGAAGTCCATGTTGCCCTCCAAGAATTCGAATTTGAACGACTTGTGCAACCCCATTGTGGACGACCAGAATTCTCTGATGGCAATGTCATTCTCTTCACTTTCAAGCTCGTTTTCATTGTTTTCCTGGAATTTCTTAGCTTGTAATTCATTTTTGATTAGCTTAGTCATTTCTAACTCAAGGGTTTCCTTGACCTTATGGATTGGCCTGGAGTCAAAAAGGTCCTGTTTATTCACAGCAAATAAGAAGTCAATTCCGTTGGGCAACTTTTCGGTGGAGCTAAATATTGTAAATAATTGTTTAGATATTAATTTGATGGCTTCGTCGTTGATGGCATTTGACGATGAGTCAACCACATATATTATGCCTTTGATTTTTTTCAACGTAATATCTTCGTTCATCAACTTGCTTAAAAGCTTCGAGTACTTGATGTGTCCTGGGTAGTCAATGAGCTGATACGTTGATCCTAATTTTGGAGTTGAAAACGGCAATTGTATATCTTTAACGTTTGGCTCTATAGACGACACTGTAGGTGTCAACTGCTGTTTATGGTTGGCATCGCTGGTCAATTTAAAAAATAATGCTGTCTTCCCACTATTATTGGGGCCTATTATCAAAAATGTTGGCTTCGAGTATTTTGATTTACTACCTTTGGCCGTATCTAAACTCTGTAAGAAGAATATCAGTATGGTGATCACCAAACCTAACAATAAAGTGATTAGGGATAGCTGAATGTAATCCATCTTCGTTAATTATTATTCTGTTCTTCAATACGTTGACTATGAAAATTCATCGAAATATCTAAACCCAAGATCATGACTGCACACAAAATATTACCATGTCTACAGATGAGCTGATTAGATATAAACAACCTATTGTCTTGGGTATGGGTACATGTATATATGACGAAATAATGGAAATAATTCTTTCCTTATATTTGCGCTAACTATAGAAGATAATATTTATATCTTATTTAGCAACAACGTTTCTACCGTATTCTCTTGCTTTTTGCATCAACAATTGGTCGACTAAGACCAACGCCGTCATCGCCTCGACAATTGGAACAGCCCTAGGGGTGACACTAGGGTCATGTCTACCTCTGGCTGCCAAGACGCCGTCTTCACCCTCATAAGTGGCAGTGTACTGTTCTTGCGAAATGGTTGCAGCCGACTTGAACGCAACTGAAAAGTAGATGTTTTCCCCGTTGGAAATACCACCCTGGATACCCCCCGAGTTATTTGATGACGTTCTCAATCTGCCGCTTGACCCGTCGCCAATGAACGGATCGTTGTGCATGGAGCCAGGGATCTTGGTGCCCAAGAAACCAGACCCGAATTCAAATCCCTTCGTGGCTGGCAAAGACAACATGGCATGCGCCAACTGGGCTTCTAATTTGTCGAAACATGGTTCCCCTAAACCTATCGGACAGTTTCTCACCACACATGTAACAACACCCCCGATCGAGTCCTTGTCGTCTCTGTATTTCTCAATCAACTTCACCATCTCGTTTCTCACAGATGTATCTGGGCACCTGATAGGCCCCGTCTCGTCAACGTCGTCTCTTGTTATAGTGCTCAAGATCCTCTGAAATGTTGGGTCTTGTGGGTTCCTGTTCATTTCAATCTCACCGATGCTCGACACAAATGCCACGATCTCAATGTTGTTAGCCTTGGTCAATATCTTCTCTGCAATAGCCCCGGCTGCTACTCTTCCGACTGTCTCTCTCGCCGACGACCTGCCTCCTCCAGACGTCGACTTGACCCCGTACTTCTGTATGTATGTCCAATCGGCATGCGATGGCCTTGGGTATAAGTCGGTTTCCGAGTAATCGTGTGGTCTGTGGTCCTGATTCTGTACCAACATCCCGATAGGCGACCCCAAAGTAAGTCCGTTTTCCGTACCTGATTGAATATGGACCAGGTCCTTCTCATTTCTAGGTGTCGACAACTTGGATTGTCCTGGTCTTCTTCTGGTTAATTGTGGCTGGATATCACTTTCGGTCAATTCTAATCCTGGTGGACACCCATCAACGATGCATCCGACTGACTTGCAATGCGACTCCCCATATGTGGTCACACGGAATATATTTCCAAATGTAGACATCTTAGTTTAGCTTCTCTATTACGTCTAAATTGGTGTTTCGATTAATTTTTCACTACTTATCTGATATGAGTAATTTCAATTTTTTTCACTGCGTAGTCACGTGTCAAATATTATGACTTTTTTCCTATTTATGTCCCAGAATTGTTGTTTAACTACTTTCAGTCAATATGTAAACAATCTTGAGATGAATAGAAAGATGACGATGACGCCAATTGCATAGAATGTATATGTACGGATTGAGATTGTCATAAGATAATAAATCGCAGAGACAACACTTACACGGAAAGAATATATGAAACACGTCGCCAAAGGATGTTGAAGGAAGTCAGTATACTTTACCTTCTTTACTTCGTAGCTGCGATATCGGTAGCACGAGGTGCTCTTAATAATAACTGGAATACGCTCTATTCGTTCAACGACGGGAAGATCTACCTCCACTTGAAGAACAACGACTTGATAGCATTGAATTTTTCGGTTTCAGGATTTGAGGAGATCGACCAGTCTAAATACACCGAGGAGCAATTGAACTTGCAGAACGGACAAAAAGTAGATAAAATGGCGGCGCCTCCGGCTAATACTTCACTTTTCTTGGTGCGGGAGGAACTATACGGGTTCAATGGCGAGGGCGATGTGGATGGTGGGAGTGATATGTGTGGAGACGGTGTGTTAAGCTTAGTGAAGTATGACAAGGACGCAGACCGATGGGCTAAGGTATCGGGGCTTTCGTATGACGGAATTGCAGACATTGGGTTCTACCAGCACTCGACGTACTTGAGCACTCCGAATGACGATAACATCTACATATATGGAGGAGTGTGTGAGTCCACCGGCGAAGTGTCAGGTCGGATGATATCGTTTGACGCCAATAAACTTGAGTTTTCCAACATTACGACTTCCACTAAGCCGCAGTCTTTCTACGGAGCAGCGAACTTGTTGGCGCCTGATCCGCAAACGCAGTTGGTGATTGGAGGACAGAGTAACAATGGGTGGTTGAATATGTACCAATTGGCGACATGGGATTTCTCATCAGGATGGTCGTTCAAGCAGGTAACAGACGCTGACAACAACGCCCAGGTCAACGCGAGAAAATTCTCCTTGGTATTGCCATTATTTGACCCGTTGGTTAACGATTCTGCCGAAGCATTCACCAAGTATTACAATGTAAAGGAAGTCCTATTGGTCGGAGGAGAATTGCTAAAAGCAGATTCCACGCCCGTGTTTGCCAAACTATCAACGAATACCAACTCGTGGACGTGGAAAACTGCTGATACTACTGATTTGGAATACGATGACATTTTAGGCGGAGCCACGATTTTCGATACCTTTGTTGTGGTTAGTTCAATGGGGAAAGTAAGCAAAAGAGACATTTCAGACCAGTATACGATTAGCTTGTATGACGTGGATTCGTTTGAAAAAGTCCAAAACATAAAAGATAATACAAGTATGAAAGACATAGACAACGGCAAATCGGATGTTACGAAGAAAGCAGTTCTCGGAACCATATTGCCGGTACTTGCCATTGCAATGGTCATAACTACTGTGATATTTGTCAAAAAAAAGCGGAAGCAAGGCTCAAACGACGATGGAAATGGTTTTGATTATCAATTTGGCACCTATTACGACCAGGAGTCGGCATTAAGTCAAAGAGCAAAAATGAGACAGAATACCTTTAATAATGACACCAGCTCCACGTTGGATGCGGCCTCTATAGACTCGTGGGTCAAAAAGAGACAACAATTTGATGAAAAGAGAACTAAAACTTTGCGAAACAGCTATCTTGCGTCAAACGAAACCTTGAGATGCAATTCGTCCGACCTAACCAAATCCATCGATCCAGATCATGAAGACGACAAATCTAGCTTGACCCAAAAAAAGTCTGTTTCTTCTCCGTTACAAAGCAGTTTGGTGAATAGGTCAGTATCCAGGTTGAAGAAATCCTTCTCCATGACCAGCACGCCAACAACGCCTATACTCGGTCATGAATGCGGCTCCCTAAAGAAGAAGAGGAGTAACAGTACCTTGAATCAGAGACCTTCGAAGCCATTAGGTGAGGACGAAGCTGATGTGTTCAAATCAGTCGACATCACTGATCTTGAACCTTCTCGCGACAACATAAATGATGAAGATTCAGAATCCGATGCTTCGGTTGACGATAAAATGGACGTACAAGTCTTGGTATCTTCTAAGAGAAGATCGATACTAAAGGTTGTAAATCCAGATTTAGAGACTATTAATGACGAAAATGAAGAGAACGAGAATACGGAATATGAACTAGGTGCCGATTCTGTCTTAAGCGGTTCTCGCAAAGATACTGAAATAAGACAAAGAGTCCCTTCAGGGGATAAAACGGTAGAAGATGACTAGACTTGTATAATATATGTATTTTTTTGATAGTAAATGTTGTATTATAAGGTTATCGTATTGTAATGACTAAGAACAATTAATTTTTTTTTTTGCTGTTAAAAAATGAGCCTTGAAAATTAATTGATAACTAAAACAATAAGTGATCTTAATATTCGTAATTATAGATAATAGAGTTCAATACTATACATTATTGAACAATTTATGTTTCATACTACATTCATATAATTCTGGAATATGGACGGCTATTCTGATTACAATAATGAGTTATATCAGATGAATATAAACATGTATCAGATGAATAATGGCATGGAATCAAACAGTCCGAAGAATGAATATGAACAGCAAAAAATAGATACAAACGAACCATCGTACGAAAACTTCTTCAATGTTGACGATGGCGATATAAACTTTAATAATTATAAATCAAATAGCATTGAAAACACAGGTTCAAAGAGTCAGGAAGAGCCGTTGAATTTTAATATGCTTAGAGACTTTAAAGGCTATGATAACATGGAACTAGATGAATCACCACCATTCTCTGTCGACTTAGATACTTATTATGATCCTCTAGTGGGCCAAAAAGTTATAAATCGAGATACAAATTCGTTGTTCAATTCAAATAATCGAGGCAATGCAAATATAGCTAACAAATATAACAATTTTCCTGCTAAACAACAAGCCTCTAACCTGGAATCAATACCAAAGGTCCCATCTCAACAGAGTTTTGTCCCACAGACGAGCTCATTTGTAACAATGAATAACTTTAAAAATAATGCTCCTGTTGGTAACTTTGCCGAAGATCCGATTGATATGAAGAACTACAATTCCTATAGTCATAACCAAAATAACCAAAACTATGGTACCGACATGATAGGTGATAGGTCGGTTTCAAATGCAAGCTTAAATATTAGTAACGCAAATAACCTCTATAACGAATTATCACCACTTACCACAACGACATCCTTAACGCCGTCGGCAAGTTCAGTCCATTCAACACAACCATCGTTCTTTTCGGCTCAACAATATTTAACACGCAACTCAATGGAGCATCCTCCATCTCAACATCATCGCCCTTCAGTAGACCTTTATTCAAAAACTAGGGTTTCGTTTGATAGTCAACAATCATCCGTCAATCAACGCCAGAGAAATCCGGTCGGCGCAAGATATACAAGCTTTACTAATTCGATAAGCAACTATATCCCATTCATGAGTGACAGAAATCAAAGGACGTCAAACACTTCAACGCCTTCTGAATCACTCTCACCATCACCTCCACAAACATCCGCGTTTATGAATATTCCGCTGCACCAAACTCAACAACCTAGGCATTTAATAAGAAATATATTCAAGAGTTCTGCAGTGCCAAATAACACAAATAATAATAGTAACGATAGCAATATTGAAAATTCAAGTGAACAAGATTTACTAAGTGGAGAATTCAATAGTGATAACACAGATGCTAGCAATAATAACAGAACTAATAATAATATTGATAATATTGATGAAGACTCTGAATTTATGGTTACGAATCGCACACAACAAGATGACGATAACGTTGATACTAACATAGCTACGAAAAAAGCAAAGAGATCTAAAAGGAGTTTATTTACAAGATTCAAGACACCAGTAAAGACAGAACCCAATTATGACACTACTGATCTTTTCAAGAATGAAGATTCAATTAGTACTTCCAAGAATACCAAGAAAAAAGAACCTGATAACGAATCTATAGGAGCTGACTTGGTAGGAAGCGCCTCTTTGCATGGCTTATCTATAAATGGTTCACCATCCTTAGATTCAACCAATGTTATAAACGGAACTATATTAGATTCCTCTGCGCTGGATGCTTCCACAAATAATATAATGAAGACAATAGTTGGAAATCCACTGTTGGAGCCTGACTATGCGGCATTATTTGAAAAAGTGGGTAAAAGGAAAAATATTGTAAATCCTGCAGCATATATTAGAACCAAACCAAGGCATAAAAATGAACAATCGGAAGTTAATAGCATTAATGGAAGTAATAATAATTCAAACTCAAATACAGAAAAGTCGTCGATCGTTAATTATATTTCAAATGGCAGCTATCCTGAAAATATTGATCCTCGTACCATTAGTAGCGTACACTCAAATGATTCTTCCATAAATAATAAAAATACGCAGTCTGATGGAGGTAGTGACTCGGGTCTAAGCACTACGTTGGCTTCAAATTCTAATACTCCATCTTCGTTGGCAACTGCTTCAAAACGTATTCTTGGTTCGAAGTTGATGCTGAAAAGAAAGGGCTCTCAGACTAATATAAGCACAACGCCTATACCTATTACTAACACAACACCAGTTTCTATCACTAACACCAACACCAACGCCAACACCAACGCCAACGCCAACACCAACGCCAACACCAACGCCAACGCCAACACCAACACCAACACCAACACGACCACCACTATAAATTCTAAAGGAGTTGAGGTAGAAGTTGATTTACAATCACTTGATTTGCCTCCAACTACCCAAATTTTCCCAACTAATATTATCAATTCGAAGAGTAGAACTAGAGGCCGAAAGGAAAACAAAGAAGCTGATTTAGTGGATCTGTCAAAAATTTACTTGTGCAATTATTGTTCAAGAAGATTCAAAAGACAGGAGCATCTTAAGAGACACTTTAGATCTTTGCACACGTTTGAAAAGCCGTACGATTGTTCTATTTGTCACAAAAAGTTCAGTAGATCTGATAACCTTAACCAACATTTGAAGATCCATAAGCAGGAAGAGGAACTAGCACAGAAGGGTTTGTCTATTCCCGAGCAAGTCAAAATGGAAATTCATGATTCGCTATAGCCATTATGTGTCAAGTAATATATTTTTAATTTCTATGTAATAAGCTTAAAATATGAAAATTTTTAATTTAGTATATTTACCAAATAATGAGCGTGTTACCTGTATTGAAATAAACTACCTAAATATCCAAATTAAAAACAAACGGCTAACAAAAACAGACTAAACAAGTCTAAACAATTGTAAAGAATTGAATTCAAGATTCTCTTGATCCTAAAAATTATGCTGAGAAATCTGGTAACGCGAATATAAGAAATAAACCAGAATTAATTAAATAATGCAAAACTATCTATATGGAGATAAGCCTTCTGAAGAAGGTAAAATTGCCTGTATATCTTCAGAAAGTCTTTCAGAAGTTACTCCATCAAGAATTTCAGTTTTGTCTTTCTTTTGAGGTTTTGTTACGCAGTGATTCTCATGACTTGCGACACCTCCAATGCATATATTTCTTGCTCTGTGTTTCTTCAAAGCATCTAGTCTTGAAAACTCCTTACCACATAAGCATTTGCAATACCTAGCTTCCAAATGACCCTTAACATGTCTATTCAAATCGTGTTGTCTTACAAATTTCTTCGGGCAATATGAACATGCGAATGGTCTATCACTGAGATGTGTCTGGATATGAGATCTAACATTGTATCTTCTAGTAAATTTCTTGCCGCAATTTTTATACGTACAAGTGAATACTTTATTTTCATTAGGACCTTCCCAATACTGATCTAATTCACCTGGAGGTAATAGGGAGGTTTTCTTAACTCTTCTTCTTGGCGAAGACTCTTGAAGTGCTTTCTTGACATCTTTTGAAGATTTGGCATTCGGAGAAATTATTGGACTCCATTCCAAGGTTACTTTATTTCTCAGTGGTGTGAATGGAACTTGACCTTTTAATGGGGTCAATTGGGTGATTGTGGCATTTGCATCCATTGTATCATCTTCAGTGTTGGGGGCATTTCTTAACGGACTAGTGTAATATTTAATTGGAGATGAATTGAGCGACAGCTGACAAACTGGAGAAAATGACTGTTCGGGTGGTATCTTGTTGTTCAAAATATTGCCATTGGTAGTGTTGCCATTGTCATCAGAAAAGAATTGTGGAGAATAGAAGCCATCTCTATCGTTTCTCAATGGAGAACGAATAGGGGACGAAAACCTTGAATTATTCTGATACGTATGTAACACAGCTCTGTTAGGAGAGGGTGATTGAGGTTCTGGGGACGAATTCCAATCAGGCGAACCATTTGATAAACCAGGGGTTGAGGGTGGTGGTAAGTATGCGTTTAAATTATTCTTGATATTCAATGGGAAGTTCTTCTGCTCTGATTTCTTATGTTCCTGAGCGGCGTTTTGAAATACTGCAGGATTTTGAGTTGGAATAGGAACATGTTTGTATACTGTATTATTATTGAACGGTGAGGACTGAGACTCCGGAAGAGTGGCATACAAACCTGGTGGATTATTATAAACTTCCGGGTCACCGTCGGCTCCTTTATCTAGTAACAGGCCTATATCATGGATATATGTTTCTTGTTTTGGCTCTTGATCCGATGTGTTGTTGAATTTATTGAGCTCTTGTAAGTATTTGACAGAGTATTGATTAACGGATTTAAACTGCTTGTTTCCATTGCTATCGGGCGTAGATTTAGAGTTGTTGTTTGGTGGAAGGCTCGGTGATGGTGGAAACTTATACGATTTGGGATTTTTATTGGTGACAATGTAGTCTTGTTTCGAGTCTTTTTTGATGTTATTGGATTGTGCATATTCGTACTCTTCTTCCTCTGCGAAATGCAAAGGTTTCTGAATCTCGTCGGGGAAATCAAAGTCCAACGCAACTGAGGGTAATTCCCTCTGGTCTGCTTGCCCTTGAATGGAGTTGAGCAATTCTCTAGGGGATATTGACTTGCCCAAGTCCATCGACGGCTTGACTGTCTTGTACAAATCACCAGCTAATCCTGAAATAGAGAGCTCACGGTTATGTTCAGCAAACCCAAAAATAGCAGTACCACTCATCCCACGGCTGTGTTTAATCTGATGTCCCCGTCCCGGCTGTAACTCCTGCTGTCCCAAATCCTGGTTCACGAATCCTGAAGGTACATCTAGGTCCTGTAATCCTGTCAACGTCTCGTTGAACATATTATCCACCTCATTGTATCCTGTAAAATATTGATCAAAATCTTCATGTGGTAAAGGTACTTTATTGGAGGGATTGGAAGTAGCCATTTCCTCCCAATTACTAAAAGGTTCCATTTTATCAATGAATCTAATGCTTGAGTAACAAGATTGGTCAAGTGGTCAAGCTTATTGCACTAACTAGTTTGCGTTCTTCAAAAGGAATTTAAATACCAAAATTAACCAAAGATCTAAGGAAGAAGAAAATGGAAATAGAAGGATTAGATGTTCTCTGGAGCAATCTTTTCAATCTGAAAAATGTAGAAGGAAGTAGACTAGGACTATTGATGCGAAATTTTATGATATGAAATATGGACTTACCTAGTTTGGAAAAACATAAACATATATAATTAAGCTGCACGAAGACTTTCAACATCTACTTTTGTTCATAGAACAATAACTAATATAGACTACAATAAATGATGTAATAATTGTGTATAAATTAGATGACTTTTAAAATATATTCGTTTTACTTAGTAAAACAATGATATGTGAAATACTTATGAGATTTGGCCTCAAAAAAAAAAAAGAAAGTTAGAGATATAAAAGTAAATTTATGTAGTTATTTAGCTTTAAACGATCTATTGCATTAATAACATCTTTCTTGGGTCTTCAATTAATTCCTTAATCGTCTTCAAGAAGAGAACAGCTTCACGACCGTCCAAAACTCTGTGATCGTAGGTTAAGGCTAAGTACATCATTGGTCTGGACACAACTTGACCATTAATGGTGACAGGCCTTTGCTTAGTACCGTGTAAACCTAAGACCGCAGTTTGAGGCAAGTTGATGATTGGAGTACCGTATAAAGAGCCAAAGATACCACCGTTGGAAATGGTGAAGTTACCACCAGTCATGTCTTCCAATGTTAACTTACCGTCCTTGGCCTTTTTGCCCAAGTCAGCGATGGATTTTTCTACACCTAAGATTGATAAGGATTCGGCGTTTCTGACAATTGGGGTCACTAAACCCTTTGGAGTGGCGACTGCAACAGAGATATCTGCGTAGTCTCGGAACACCAAGGTGTCATTGTTTTCGATGGAGGCACCGACAGATGGGAATTCCTTCATGGCTAATGTAGAGGCTTTGGCGAAAGCACCCATAAAACCCAATTTGACACCGGTCTTATCCAAGAATTCGTCCTTGTATAATTTTCTCATTTCCATCAAGTTGGTCATGTCGACTTCGTTGAAGGTGGTCAAAGACGCGTTGGTGTTTTGTGATTCCTTAAGACGTTCGGCGATTCTCAAACGCATTCTGTTCATCTTGACCCTTTCCTCGTTTCTAGAGAAGTTCGTGAACGTGGCTTCTTCGCCCGATTTACCTTGGTTCTTTTTTGGTTGTTCCTTCTTTGGCTTTTGGGCTTCCTCCTTCTTTGGCTTTGGAGCTTCTTCCTTCTTTGGAGCTTCTTCCTTCTTTGGAGCCTCTTCCTTCTTTGGAGCTGGGGCTTCTTCCTTAGCTTCCTTTTTAGGTTCCTCCTTACTTTCCTCCTTTGGCTCTTTCGTGGCCTCTTCCTTAGCTCCGCCAGCTGGTGCTTCACCTTCCTCGATCTTTACTAAGTCTTGACCAACAACAACGGTTTCTTCGACGTCAACCAAAAGCTCTTTGATGGTACCGCTAACTGGAGCATTCACCTCAACGTCGATCTTATCGGTTTCAATAGTTGCGATGGTTTCGTCCTGGTTAACAAAGTCACCGACTTCCTTGGTGTACTCGGATAACGTACCTTCAGTAATAGATTCGGCCATGTCCGGAACCTTAACGGTTTGAGATGCAGAACGCTTGAAGCTCAACATGTTGTTGTTGAATCTGTTCATGTTTCTTGCTGGTTTGTAGCTTTCCGTTTGAATTGATCTGGTCATCATGACATTACCAATCTTAGCCCCAGTTTGGAAAACTGGTTTTTTACACACACTAGGTAAGCGACGGGTAGTAGTTTTGATACTTCTGGACAACATTTTGTGTTCGGTATTAGAATTGACTATCTAATAAATATTTCAATTGAATAGTTGAATAAATAAAGATTGTTTGCTGTAATTCCCGTTGGCTCCATTTTTCTTCACTAATCCTGGATTTTTGTGTCACTTTATTCTAATACCGACTTTCTGGTCGGAACAACTCCCAGTTCTTTGTCCGGGACTAATTTATGAAATGGCCTACTGTGATTGGCCGTTTGTACATAAGAAGTAACGAAGGCCTCCTTATGACCCGGAGTTTTTCGTTTCCGTAGAGCATGGAGAAACGGACTGCCGCAGATCGAACTAGCGCACCGTACGAACATCCTCTATGAGCATATACGCCTATTAGAAACCCCGGACTACATAATTGCTGTTATGAACTGTCATTGGGGATCGATCGACGGACGTACGGAGAGGACATGGGCATGAAGCCATGCAGATTGACTATGGGAGTCCGAGATGAAGTTGGACTCATCAGTCGCGCCTTATGGAGTTGAACCAACGGAATTAACGGAAAAAGACATCGGGTCTATGCAAAGCAGTCGACGACTAGGCCACCGAGCAAAGATGTACGGGTTTTGGCGGTGTTTGGAAAACGTCCCAATTGGGAACATAGGATACGGAACCTAGTAAAGCTACAGAGGATGGCCTACGACACCAACGAGAAGGAGATGGGAAGGAAGGAAAGAGGTGCGACAGTAAAAGAGGTATTATCGTGAGCTAGGTCCACGACTGATTATTCGATAATTGAAGCCAGGTAATAGATATATGACTGGAAGGCTGCATACACTGGAACTGTACGGGTACGGCGAAAGACGAGTGGTGAGCGATTTGTCAAGGTTTGAGTTCGGGACAGGGGCCTACAGGAATCGGTCTCGAAACACCACGCCAACGTCTATAGATTCGGTGTCGACCATGGAATCAATGAGCGGTGTGGATCACCGTGACCCCGAGTGCCGTGCAGATAGGACGAACTATGGATATCGCAATGAGATATACAAGCACTACATGAAGCCATCACTTGGCTCGACCAACGATATCGACCATTCATTTGTTCCATACCCCACGTCATTGAGCGACAAGACGGACAAGATCTTACTCCCGTACAACAACAAGGCCGCGTTGGAGCTACCAAGCTTGCCGTCATTCCAAACACTACATATGGATCAGTCCAACGACACCTTGTGCTCGAATACAAACACAATGCCTAGAAAGATGAGCAAGGAATTGCCACCGATAATGGATACTGCGGAGTATGTCGAGCAGAAGCGCCAGGACGCCGAGTCGATGTACAAGCCTCAGGCAGATTTGCAAAGTTTATCGTCACGAAAGAAAGACTTGGAGCATGATTTGATCAAGAGAGTGATGAATCAGCCTGTGGTTTCGTTTCCGGTTAGAAACATTGCTCGGTTCGATAAGTATGAAGAGAAGCGGGTCACAATTACTGCAAACTTCATCCTTTATGTGTTCGAAATAATAGTTGCCATTATCGTCATCACTCTTTGCAGCGTTCTTGTTCAAAAAGACAGGAAACTATCTAACAGTATCTATAGGTACTTGATCGCGGACGGAATAGTCTCGCTCATAGTATCCTTCTTATTCATAACGACCATTGTCAACTTTGAGAAACGTAACGGAGGATTCTACTGTCTTGTAACGGCCATAATGGCATTTATTTCCTTCGTTATCTCTACGGCTGTATTAATACCAAGTTCGAATTGCCCTAATAACTCCATCTGTACCATGAGAAAGGCTGCTGCTGGTTTTATTATAATATCGTTCTGTCTATGGTTGAGCAATATTATGATGCTACTAACTACATACTATATTTCGAATTTAAATCTACTCCAAGATATAAATTTTGATTACAGCAGCAAAGGTCTTGATAATGCGTATAACGAGAAGATACCAACCCAACCTGCACAGTATATAGAAGCGACAGATTCAAGTTCAGGTCAGCCGTTAAAAGAGTACTTGCTTAACGAAAATGGAGAGATGTACGAAATCCATGATCCAATGCAAGTGAGAGGTCGAAATAAAATCATTGTGTACATTTAAGAAATTTTGAACAATAAATTTTGATTGCAAAATTTTGCAACTTTCTGTGGTTCCGTTCAAAATCACAAAAAAAAAATACATGTTTCATAGATTTTTATATAGATCTATAATTTATATTCTACAATATAGATCATGGTGAAATTAAACGATTTAATTGTATGTTTGTGTTTTGTTTATCTGGTGTGTTCAATAGCCTTAGATTATTCGAAGTTTGGGATAGATTTTCCTTCCAGGATAAGTCTCCGAGGACTTAGGCGTATGAGAGAAAACTCCGAGTTAGAATTGCAATCATTAATGTCTCCGTTCAGTAATAAAAAGCTGATTGATGAGAATGATGAAACTCTTGAACAGTTGATATTATTACCAAGAAATTTATTAAGGCCCGGCATTTTAGGCAAACTTGGACTCGGATATTTGAATGAAGAAAGCCATTTGTTTAATTTGACACAGAACTTTCAAAATATCGTCATCCCTAAAGAATCCAAGAACTTGTTTATCTTTAATACAACTGATGATCTAATTATTCCTAAAAAGACCCAAAATAGATTTGTTGAGCTTATCCAGAGAAGTGCTCCCTTTAATTTACCTCTCTATATGAAGCTTGTCAACTTCTACGCTGTTATTCCAAAGGCATATCTTACTTCCCAATTGAATTCAACTGATAATGCTACTCTCAAGTCGGCATATTCCAATGGGGTTTTAGAAATTCCTACTTCTAAATTGCCAATATTCAGAAAATGTATAAGTGAAAACAAGCCATTGATGGTTTTCCTTTTTAATAGTGACAATGCTGGTGAATTTAAAAACTCATCAAGCAAAATAATGAACATCAAGAATTATATAACAAGAAACAAACAGAGGGCCAGCATTTCAAACTTTTTTGATTCTTTTGCTTACAATTGGATTGATAAGATCAACTATCCTAGTTTGGTCCAATCGATATTTTGTACAACGAATAAAAAAAACCTGGATGAGAGTTATTGCTTGAAAGTCCAGGATAAGGAGACTATTCATTTGTTCCCAGCGTTTTATGACATATCAAGAATTTCCAAAACTAAACACCGTTTAACTTCGAAATTACATTCGAGAGAAGGTGATCTGCCTGACGACTTCAACGCAAATCAAGCAATTAAGGAAGCAGGAGATATTCTATATTCTGCGGCTCAGTTAATAAATGGCACAGTATATAAATTTGCAGGAGAACGGTTTAGCAACGCAGAACGGTTTAATATTAATGCAAAATCTAAAATCCATAAAATACAAGATAAACTTGGAGAAATACCAGACATTCTAGATGATATTAAGGAAACATTGGGTGATGAAGACCTGAATCCAATTTTAACTGCTAATGATGGTTTCAAAAAGCTATTTTTACCTACAGAAGATGATAATGAAAGTGACGAGTTCAAATTACAAGGCTCATCATTACCTTTTTCAAGATTAAAAAAGATTGGACTTCCAGGAGACATGGAAGAAATGAAAAGTATGATTCACCGAAAACCTGATGGTGGTTTTCTGTTTCCTGCGTCTTTGATTAAATTTGCTGATTCATTGAATACCAGCCCACGAAAGAAATGGTATTCTCAAGTAATACATTCACCATTTATAACTGATGATAATAAATCAGTAAATACCAACGAAGACGTCGAGAGTACCGATAATGTACCCTTGCATAAGCGGTTATCAATATTTAGCAATGATGAAAACTGTGATAAGATTACATGGTATAATATTTTCCATTACAGTATATTTGGGAAGCCGCGATTTTGTCTTGATTAGCTTCAAGCTTCTTAGGTAATTTGTAATTTAATTTAATCTAATTAGACATACAATTTTAAATTTCGAATAAAAAATTTAAAGTACACAGTTAAAAAGCAACTATAAATGAAAAAAGTAATAATAAATGAGCTAGTCTACATATTATTTCTTCTAAAGAACATATCATATGAAATTTACCCTGTTACCATTACCACTACCATTTCCAGTATTATAATTTGGATTCGTACCGTAAGCTGTATTGTACTTGCCCATAGCACTATTTGGATTTCCAACAATGGTCGATGTTGGCTGGGTTGGTTCAATTGATTCTAAATAATAGGATTCTCTATTAGAATTATCTCCACTATCGGAGTACATGTTAGAATTGAACGCATTTTGGTGTTTGTTATTTTGGTCTGAAAATGCATCTTCATCATATACTGATTCATCTTCATCATAAATGCTAGGTTTACCGGCGTTTTCATGACCTCTCATAGCTGTAGCACCTAAGGCCATCAATTCCAAGTCATCCTGATCCTGTGGGTTTTTATTCATGTCTTTGTCACCCTTATCTTTACGGTCAAATCTTGGCAAGAATGAAACTCTGTCATCCTTCATTGGTTGGTATCTCGTGTCAGGGTTCTTATAAACTAATGCCAAAACACATGTAATGATTGTGAATAATAATAAGAATAACGCAAAAACTGCATTCAAAACAAAATAAACGATAGCCATAACAGAACCAACAATATGTGGCTGTTTGAAAATATATGAGAAGAACATGAAAAAAAGTGCATTGATGGCATTAATAATCGAAATAGTAATATTAAATGCATTCGTTCTCTTATCCATGAAGGGTCTAATCCAACACAATAGAACACAATAAACTAGTTCAATCGCAAAGACAATAACAGATTGAGGTTTCCCTTGGGTTTGTAAAACAGCAACAAATAATGATTTCAAGAAAATGTAAAGTAAAGTAATCATAACAAAGTAATAACAGTCAGCACGATAATGAACATAAATAAAACCAAATTTGTTAAGGAACTTCCCGTCACCATATAATAAATAGGCCGCATTTTTAAATTGCTTGACAGATCTTCTGCCTAATAAAAACACTCTAACAGTAGCTTGAACTAATAAAATCAAAACAACTGCTAATAAAAATACAGCAACAACAACAGTTCCACCAGAATCATGAGCAGTAAACTCCCAGATGCACATCACAGACAATTGCGGAAATGCAATTAAAAGTAATCTGTAAAGGGACCCCTTAATGATATGGGGCCATTGTTGTCTATATTCATTAAACTTACCTTCATTTATAAATTTAGCACGAATACAAATTTCGATGATAGCCTTAAATGCAGATAAACAAACAACTAAAACGAACGCGAAGAATAACAAGAAAATGATACTAGTCATGAATAAACTAGTAATTTCAATTCCTGCTAAATAGGAAATTCTTTGAATACCTCTTAGAACTAAAATTTTTGAGGATAAATTATCGTCTTGTTCATTTGCAGTGTACATGGATTCATCTAACGAATCGCTGTAACCAAAATCATCAGAGTCAAGAGAGATACTAGCTCTTTTGAATAGCGTTAAATGGTCATTAGTCTTTTGTCTGTAATATAAATTGTTCAAGAAATATTCAGCTGATCTCTTAAACTTGTTCTTCTGAACTGAAATTGACAAGTATGAAGACTTGATAATATCAGTTGGAGTACCACCAGTTGATTGCATATACCAATTAGCTATACTTTGAATGAAAGCAACTCTGATGATACCCAAAGACCATTGGAAATTTTGGGCCCACGCTGCAGCAATCGGCGGAACCTTTGATACTGCCATCATTGAGGTTATAGCCAAGGATTGGAAGTAAACAAATAATGACATCGAGTTTGAGGCAATATGCGCTGCGGTGTTGGAATGTCCAATTACAGAAACAACACCTGAAGTAATAACCCCCAAACCAGATACAGCTGCAATAGGCCATGCCGCGTATTTAGTTTGAACTGTCTTACCATTACTCAAAACAGCCTCGACACAGGCATACTGTTCATCCTTATTTTTTTCGTTATACAAAACGACCCGAACCCTAGCATCTAGATCTGGGATGGTATAGGCCACGCCAGGAATTTTGTTTGTAATAGACGAACTAAGATTGTAATTGGAATTCAATTCCATATGCCCACTGGAAAATGGACAAATTTGTGGTAATTCCTCAAAACTACAAAAGGAGATGTTTTGCGTCAAGATATTGAGACCGTATGCAATAACATCAACTTGGGCTCCCGTATTACCATCGATATTCGAAATAGCTGTGATATCGAAATATACCATATTACTGTCAGGATAAAATACCACGTCAAAATGCGATGCTGTAAACAACGAATCTTCCATACATGTCAACAACGATGTCGACTTTATATAATTTCCTTTCTTATCATTATCAGCCTTGTCATCAGCCTTATCATCGGCCTTGTTATCGGCCATGGCCACACAGGCCAAAATTGTCACTAGCAACCATATAATATTGAAATGCATTTTTTTTATCAGTATACTGTCGAAATTCTCGTTGATCCCAGCGTTGATAAACGACTAGCTTTTTGATTGTCAACCAAAACTGCAATAAATATAGGTATCACCTGTTTTAAATATACTAACTTTGCACCTGTAATTATAATATTTGACCAAATTTATATGGTTTCTGTATTTAAATCGGGTGTCGAACGAATGTTTATTCAGAGTACAAATATGCTTGTTTTAGCCTTCTAATCAAACAAATTAAATTCAAATAAAACCAAATCTTTTTACCTGAATGAAACGATCAATTTTCCTTCAAAATATGTATAGTATTACTGAAAATATCAATATCTGTACCCTAAGCCAATCAATTATCTGGTCTATTTTGAACTCGTCTGAACATTTTGAGTGAGATTTTTTATATACAGGTCGAATAACACTGCTATTTATAAATTTCACAGATTAAGCATGCAATTGTAAAATCTTCTACATTATATAGAGCCTACACCGGAGGTGATACAGTATCTTAAGTGCTTAGCCATACGACATTGATGCGTCAACGTACACGTAGTGCCGATTTTTCGGCAGAAACTGTTATAGCCTTGTAATATTATAACTAGCTAATATATTGCGCCACAATACGCAATACAATGTACTGTTAGTATAATATTCGTTCAACAAAAGCTGCTTAGTTTATGTAAGTGCACGAATCCAATGAGAAATAAATGCATTTGAATAGAAGAGATAGTTCCCAAAACGGAGAGTGCAAGAGAATGTTTTGTCGACGGGGACCAAAATGTAAGTTGGTGTATTTATGTAGAAAGAAGAAGTACGTGAGTACGCTGATCCGTTTAAGGGACAATAGAAGGATATTGATGGACCAAAATGAACAGAACGAATAGATTTTCGATGGGTTTAATGTAATCATATATAATGAAAACGATTCAGACAGTTGATGAGATTACAAGTAAAAGCGTATCGAACAGGATTGAATAAATAAAAATTGTATTGCATAGGGTCGGTCAATAATATACCCAGGAGTTCTAATATGAGGACACCTTTGGGTAAACGTAAATACGAACATGAAAATCTAGTATGGAATACCATTTGTAATACGCTGGAACTCGTCGTATCCTTTCGTGTAGTACGATTCCATTGATTTCCTGATGAGGCCTCTCATATAAAGCGAGGCCTCCTTTTCCGACTTGCGTGGAGCAAACCTGGATCTTAATTTCTTGATGGTATGCGGTTTAAAGCATGGTAACCCACTTTCGAGCATTGGATTCACGGTTCTTACAATGGTTTCCATGTAGGGTCTACACGCCAAGAAACCTTTGACACAGAGCTCCTCGAACCATTGAAATGCTTGGGTGTCGGAACGTCCTCCCAATACCAAGACCATTTCGTGAGTCAATTTGAATGGTGCGACCTCGAACTTGACCCCACCGGGAACAATGTCAAAACAGAAACCAAAATCTATGTGTAAAATATGACCTTGGTCGTCGTACATGATATTCCCATTGTGACGATCCTTGAACTGAAGGATATATGAGATGATGGAATATGCTGCCAAAGATTTGATTAAGTTGTTACGAGCTTTTTGAAATTCAATCGAATTCTCAGGACCAAATTTTGTCGTGAAGTATTCGTACAAACCATTAACAGCCTCTCTACCAAGCATGTCTCTAGATACTGAGTTTGGAAGAACATCAATGACCCCACAACCAGGCGCTGTTGCTGTCACTCTATAGGGGTAGACAAATAAGTCCAAGCCCGCGTTTGCCCAAATGGTTCTAAATACGGAGATCAACTGAAGTGCTAAAACATCCTGACGACAATCATCACCGACCTTAAAAATTGCACTTTGCCATTTTTCGATTTGTGTTGTCATTTGTTCACCCAGTTCGTCCACATTTTCAACTTCCTTTTTAATCTTAAAGGTGGCCATAAATGGGGCCTTTGCATGCGATTGTAATGGCTTACCTGATTTACGGTTGATATCTACAACGACACCATCGGGGTTACTTGGTAAATATACACCTGATTCGACCGCAATAATTGCCATTTCTTCATCAATTTTGACTTTCTTTTCAGCTTTAGATTTCTTTATGTAAGGTTTTAATTTACCAGAAATACTAGTTACTTCATTAAAGAAGCCAAATTCTTTTTCATAGAATGAGTGATCTCCCTTACTCAAAGATTTGAGCATTGAGCTTTGAATTCTGTCCAATACTGGCTTCAATGAATCTGGTTCTGTCGAATCTTCATCCTTATAACTGTTTGCTAACATATTCCAGATAATTTGGTGCGCAAATAACTGAGAAACTTTAGCGGTTTCAAGAATGAACCTTTCGACATAACCCTTTGCATCAAACCTCAAGGATTGCACAATTTGTGGAACATAGAAGAAAGTCAAGTTTGTGTCATGGTGTTCTAATGATCTCATGGTATATTGGAGAATATGTGGATTACTACCAAATGGCGGCAAGAATAATGTTATTGAATCAATAGGTGATAAAGGTTCCCAGAATAATAAATGATGAGATGGCATATTTGTTCGGCCATTAATACCAATGAAATATTGCACGGCATCTGGATAAGATATAGCAGGTAATGGATTTTCAGTGATCAAGTGTTGTAATATATCATCCAAGTCCTTTATCTTGTATCTAAGCGCTAAATTAACTGCCAAGATAGGATCTATTTTATATGCATTGCTGATATGAATACCAGTGAGGTGATTGGAAGCAAATGTACCCTTTGTATCGCGTGCGCTTATTGGGTTTAGCCAGACAGAAATCTTCGAAATCTCATCATCAAGGAAAAACATAATAAGATCCTTTTTAGATTCTAATTCGCCATTTTTCATGGCACTTGTGTGTGACATTAAACGAGCAATTTCCTGCAATAAACTATAGTTGGCCTTAATTAAAAGTACATTCGAGCCAAAGGGATAACTTGCTCTTTGTCTAAACCAGGACAAGGTAGCATCAAATATTGCCTCAGTAAGACTTAAAACGCTTCTTGAACCTAAATTAATATGATAATTCAAAACATTGAACGCAAACCTAATCAACTCAAATCTAACTATTCTTGCAAATGGATGGAGACTTGCAACAGCTAACTCTCTTAATCCGACATCGACAAATCTAGTAAAAACTTTAAGTAAATGATCACTCTGATATAAGGTAGCATCGAAGTTGGAAGTAAACAATTTAATAATTTGCATGTGAGGTTCGAAACTCATGCTAGTTGCATAGCCAAGTCTGTTAACAGCTTTCAGGTCACTAGGAGTATATTCCATTTTTGCAAATTCAGGATTACAAATATCGTGTTTCTTTGAATATAAACCTTGCTTCATTTTAATAGAAATTTCCCATCTCTTTGCAATCTCAGCCAAGAGTATTACGGACAAGTTTGGACGATCCTTCATGACAGCGAACCAAATACCAATAGCTGTTTTCATAATAGACGATTCGAAAACCTCGAACGGGATTTCAACGAGGTATCTGATTATTTCAGCTGAATTATTATCAGAAACAAGAGTTAGGCCTGCTAATTGACTTAACAACTCAATAAGCTCATCATTGGATATATTTGATTGCTTGTTAGATAGGCTCTTTTTAATTTCGATAACTCTCATACGCATAGTATTGAATGCATTTTCTGTATCATCTTGAGAATGCAAAGGTACCTTGTTCATTAATTTAGTCACAAGGTTACTTCTCCAGCTTAACTGAGAGACAAATACTGGTAATGTATTAAAGCTTTGTGGAACGAGCTTTGAAACACTTGATAATTCTCTGTCATTAGCTAAAACACTACCAGCCATTTCTAAAGCGAATGATACACCATATTGAATCTTTTCATTGGATTGAAATGTATCAAGGCCTGAAATGTAAGACTGAATTAATGCTTTGACATCGATATTACATTTAATTAAGATCAATCTCATCCAGTTCTTAGCCTTCTCATGAAATCTCTTAAAGGTTTCATTACGCCATTTATAGGAATCTGAAAGAAGCAATTCTATGCCAGTCCGTTCAGCACGGAATGATGTTTTAGGCATATATTGGTTTTCATCAGCGTCGACAATACTATTGAAAAGGAGAGTCAACAAGTCGAATAAAGCAAACAAACTTTTATGGTGGCACAACGAAGAAGGAATTTTGTTAATTAGTATATCACACGATTGTAGTGCAGCATCTTGCAAATCTTCTAACCTATGACAGCATAATGCTAGCATATGTGTTAATTGTTCAGCAATATTTTCGGAACTGAATTGTGCATTTCCACCACAATTAACAAAGTGTACAAAATCTTCAACAATCTTATTAGATATATTACCAATATACTTGTCAATGTTACTAGTTTTAATAGATGGATCAGAATAATATTGCAAAATTGTCGAGCAATCACCGCATTTAACTCTTAACGATTCAACAAACATTGTAGCAGATACGAACATTAATTTGGGATAAGACATGTTACGGTTCAATTCGAATATATTGCCCATAATATGCCTGTGGTCCTTTACATTGTGGTTTGATGAGCCTCTTCTTAAAACCGTATTTAATTCCAAAGAAGTTTCAGTCCTGTCCCACGAGAGTTCCGAAGCCAAAGGTGGTGTATTATAAGCAATTCTCTCCAATTCCACATTATATTTCTTTACATTCTTGGAATTAATGGAATAGCCATGAACAACCATGTTGAACCAAATATTTCTAAATAAGTTAATTGTTGTCGTGTCATTAATATTTAATGGTTGGTCTCCTTTATGAACATCTGGAAGGAGCTCTGCTAATGGTTGCAAATAAATCCCAATTTGATCACCAATTTCACTAATCTCAGTATGTGGTCTGTGGTGTTCTAATACTCGTACATCACCTTTACTAATAATTGCTTGCAAAATTTCATGCATGTAAATTTTGAATAATGGGTCGCCAGGTTTAAGTTTTTGGGATAAGCTAATTCTTGCCTTAATCAATGAATTCAATAACCTACTATTCTCTCCATCAAGAGCATCTAGTGATAATTTGTTTAATAATCTAGATAAAATAATAAATTCACGTTCAGGTAAAAATGGAGCACAAGATACTAGACCTTTCAATAAGATATCGCCAAGTTTTGAATTTAACTTCGCTGTCTTTTGAGATAAAATAGTTACTGCTAATGTACTAACTGTTTCATCATTACAAGCCTGTGTGATATCAATAATTGCAATAATCGCATTTTCACAGATCTTCATGTAGTCTGATTCTTCATAATCCCCTACAGAATCTTTATCGTTTGCATCATTAAGTTTTTCGTTAACGAGTGAATTCATTGAATTAAATCTCGAGACACTTCTTGAGATGTTTAAGTCTCGAAGGACAAAGTTATCAGGTCTTCCTAATGCAGTATTTCTCTTGACTGAATTTCTAGTTTGTACGTCATCCTCCCCAGTAAATAACAAATTCGTTAGCGCGTAAATCGTCGTAACTACTGCATCTTGGGAGAGACATTTACTTGCTAAGCCAACACTTTTTGACGAAATCAGACAATATGTTGTACCAAAGTTGGGGTTAGCTACCAAAGATGTAAAGGCTCTAGTAATCAGAGGACCTACTTGTTCATCTTTAAAAACCAAGAGAGATCCCAATTGAATTACGCTCAAACCTAGATTAATATCTAACATAGCATCATAAATAGATAAACAATTTTTCATGAACCTCTTAGCAATTGAGATATCAACGTTGTCAATAAAAACACCACATCCAATAATATGTAAATTATAGGATTTAGCCAAGTAGCCAGTTTTCAATCTATTGAACGTTGAGTAAATAATATATGATTCACCTCGATCTAAGAATTCCATCTTTTGGACTGCCATCTCAGATAATTTATCAATAATATTCATATGGAAATGGGAAATATCTAGGCTTTCTGCATAGCTATTCAGATCGTCATTTTCGTCATCGTATTGTTTCGACGCCATAATTAATAGGTATTCCATCAATGATGTTTCGGAATTATCAAGAATCGAGTCAACAACTGAGCATTGCAATTTACTTAATCGTTCAATATAAAGAATGGGTGAGAAGTCACCAGTAATATCTCGATCAATTAAAGAAGAATACTCATGAGACTGTGAATACAAAACATTAGAATATATTTCCGCTTCATTAAGGAACTCAAAATTATCAATACAAGTGTCCAACATGATGAAAATCTTAAATGATCTTTCAGAATAGTGAAAAATTTTTGCATTATTAATCAAACCTTCAATAAACCCCAAGAGAGACATATAATTTGATAACTCGAATGCTGTCTTACCAAATTGCTTTTCATTAAATTCCACGAATAAGTCTAAGACCATATCAAGGAAGGCAAAATTAAATTTACTTCCTAAGTTGACTGCGGCTGTAGTTAATTTTTCACCGAGTATATTCCATGGAGAGGAATTCGATGTCATATGGAATACAGCATTAGAAAATTTCTGATTTGGCAACTCTAAGAAATATAATCTGATCTTATCCAAAAGTATTTTTGCTTGCTTAGGGAACTTCATGTCAGACGCGGTTGAATCACATAAAGCTATTAACACTTCAAATTCTCTTGGCGAGATGGCAACATCTGATAATTGGTTACTTTTATTTCTTGTTGTATGAGACAATAAGTCGAAGAAATTGTCAGATGGTTCTTCATTGACTTCTTGTAATTTTAAAGGTGGGTTTTCAACTGATAGTCTAGCTAATTTCTTGAGTGCATCACCCCTAATTGAACCACGAGGTATTCCTAAGAAGTCCATTTTCAATCACTAGGATGTATTTTCGATTTCAATTAGAAAATATACCTGATAAACCAATTGTTTGAAAACCTATCTATGCTGGACACTATCTTGTGATTTTTATAATGATCATCACGTGACCATATACAGTTTCCTCAACTTAATATTTTCACCGTTTTATCCATTTATTGTTATTATATAGAATCTAATATACAGATTATATGATACTACAAGACTTTGATATTGGCATTAGCGAACAGGTAAACTTTGAAACGGAGAAATCTAAAAAAAATTGAATTCTCGAATGCCCAGTCAGTTGTAAGGAGAGAAGAAATAGTCCAACTCTAATCCAGAAGTAAATATATGATTGAATGCTAATAGACAATCTCAACTGTAAGAAATGCCCTTACTTCTTACTAATCGTAAAATAAAACACTACTCGCCACGAATCCGACGAAACAACTATATGCTTATGAGTAAGTTTCGATCAAAGTATCTCTCAAGTTACCAGATATAGAATCTGGTTGAGCATCTTGTAATCTAAATATAGATTCAACAACAGATAATTCTGGCGCGGTGGTATCTAAACCAGTAACAGCTAACCAATCATTCACAACCATTCCAGCACCTACAACAGAAGAACCTCTGTTAACAGTACCTGCAACTAATGGAACTTGCAATAATGACGACAATTCTTCTTGATCTTGGATGGAAGTTTGTGGATGCACTAAGCCACCTTGGTTAGACAAGGAACAGTATGAACCGACTAAAACGTTTCCGGCGATGGTTTGACGGAAAACTTCAACACCTAGAACATCCGCAATCAATTCTTCAGTTTCTCTTTCAATATCTGGGTGAACCAATGCAACATAATCATTACAACAAATAACATTACCTAACGCAGATAATCTTTCTTCAACTCTTTGAATCTTCACTGTATCAGGTAAAGAGTTTCTTAAATGCATTAATTCTTGATCGGTTGTTTGAGTTGGAACTAACAAACCACGTCTGTTACCAGCAGTCATTCTACCGACTATACGAGTACCAGCAATGGTGGTGTGAACAATTGGAACAACATCACCTAATTCTGCTTCGAACGCAGAGTAAAAGTTTTCTGAACCACCAACCGCGACAAGACAGTATGAGTTGGTTAACTTGGAGAAAACACCAACTTCGTTTGAATTTTCAAATTGTGTTCTACTAGCCATAATTACTAAATAAAAAGAATAATTAAAATATATGAAAAGATCCTTTTAGACTCTTGATATTTGATGATGTGAGATGAGTGAAATTTTTTTAAGGAATATTTCACGTGATCATATAACACAAAATATTTCAACAGGAGTTTGGCTGCAATTCATATATACCTTGCCGTTTTAACGATGTAACGGAGTCAGATATAGCAATCAGGGGACATGATCTACATAGTAAAAGTAAGTAAATCGCATTATGACAAAAATACATCTTTTATTGAAAATAATATAGAAAATAATTATCATGCTTTAATATATTAAATATTTTGGAATATTTATGTTAGAAATATTTGAAAAATTATACTTTTCAAAATACATATCTAATAATTTGTTAGAAATTTTTTTTTCAGATCAAAATATCAGGCCAACACGATTGATTTTTAAAAATTAATATTTATTAAATTATACTTCCATTCAAAACAGTACTATATACACAAGAATTAAAAAAAAAAATTATGACTTAGTCGAGCGGAGTGGAATTTAACGTTTCCTCATCCTCATCTTCACTATCCTTCCAGTCTTCGACCAGAACATCGGCCATATCCTCATCATCTGCTTCATGGTTTGGTAACACCTCTAATCCGTTAGAACCTAAGGTAACCTTTGCAACCTCCTTATCTTTGATTTGACCTTTTAACAATAAAACAGCCAAACGATTCAATATTTCGTTTTGAATAAGACGGTTAAGAGGTCTTGCACCAAGGTCAGAAGAATAACCATTGTTACACAAGTATTCCAATGCAGCATCATCAACCTCCAACGAAAGAGTCTTACCATTGGTGGCAAATCTCTCTTGTATTTCATTCAATCTGATCTTGACAATTTTGGCAATAGCTTTTTTGGATAATCTATTGAAAATGACAGTGCTTGAAATACGATTCAAGAACTCAGGTCTGAAATGACCTCTCACAGAGTTCATGACTAATTCCTTGGTGGCGTCATCGATAGAAGAACCCTTTGATGAATTGATGTACTCCGCACCCAAGTTTGATGTCATAATAATAATTGAGTTGGAACAATTGACCAATTTGCCTTGAGAAGAAGTAACTCTACCATCGTCCAATATCTGTAACAAAATAGTTAAGACCTCAGGTGCAGCTTTCTCGATCTCATCAAATAACACTACTGAATATGGACGACGTAACAAAGCTTCGGTTAAAATACCACCCTCTTCATATCCAACATAACCAGGAGCTGCACCTAATAATTTAGATGCAGACCACTTATCCCCTAATTCAGAACAATCAATTCTAATCATTGATCTTTCATCTGCAAACAAAAAGCCTGCAACCTTTTTAGCCAATTCAGTTTTGCCTGAACCAGATAATCCTAAAAACATGAAGGACGCAGGTTGGTTTGGGTTTGCTAATCCTGAACGGTTTAACCTAATGGCATTTGAAACAGCTTTAACTGCCTTACTTTGACCAACAACTTCCGTGGATAATTCCTTTTCCATATTAATCAACTTGGAATTCTCAGCTTGAGTTAATTTTGTGACTGGAATACCTGTTAATCTTGCAGCAGTTTCAGAAACTTGTTCACTACTGACAGCATTCTTTAACATTGCTTCTGAGCCTAACCTTTGTTCTTCTTCAGCAACTTTGATTTCCAATTCTTCGATTTGTTTAGCAACATTTGGAATGGCAAAATATCTTAAATCGGCAGCAGTTGCAGTGTCATGTCTTCTTTCAGCATCCTGCGCTTTAATTTCCAATTCATCTAACTTACGTTTAGCAGCAATTAACTCTTCATGCCCTGCACGTTCCTGGTTGAATCGTTCTCTTAATGGACCTATTTGTTCTTCTAATTCCGCCTTTTTTCTCTTTGCAACTTCAAGACGATCTTTGGAATCCACATCGGCTTCAACATCTCTTTCCAACGCGTTAATTTCAACTTCAATTAAGTGTAATTGTCTTTCCAAAGTATCTAATTCCTCTGGCTTTGAGTCCCTTGCAACAGCAACAGTAGCAGCGGTTTCATCGATAAGATCAACAGCAGAATCGGGTAAGCTTCTATAAGTTAAGTATCTTGAAGCTAATTGAGCCGCAGTCACTAAAGCGCTATCCAATATACGAACACCATGATGGATTTCATATCTTGGCTGTAAGCCTCTCAAAATAGCGACAGTTTCATTGACTGTACTAGCTGGCACATCGATCTTCTGGAATCTTCTTTCAAAAGCTCCATCTTTAGAAATAAACTTACGATATTCAGTGAAAGTGGTTGCACCGATACAATGAAGACTACCTCTAGCTAACATTGGTTTCAACAAATTAGCTGCGTCGGACTTACCGTCACCCATTAACATATGTATTTCATCAATGAAGAGGATGATCATTTCATTTGATTTTTCAATTTCATTCAATACACCCTTAATTCTTTCTTCAAATTCTCCTTTATACTTTGCACCTGCTGTTAAGGCACCTAAGTCTAATGCAAACAAACGGGAATCCGCTAAAATGTTTGGTACATCACCGTCAATGATTCTTTGTGCAACCCCTTCAACAATTGATGTCTTACCAACACCAGCCTCACCAATTAAAACCGAGTTTGATTTGGTTCTTCTGGCCAAGACTCTAATTACCCTTCTAATCTCTTCTTCTCTTCCGATCACCGGGTCAATCTTACCTTCTCTTGCCTTCTCCGTTAAGTCTTCACAGTATTTGTTCAAAAATTCGTACGACGACGAAGAATCCGCTTGTCTCGAGTCAATTCTTTGACTTCCTCTCAATTCAATGGCTTGGGTCTTAATGGTGTCAACATTAATTCCACTCTCTTTGAAAATATCCTTAATCGAACTATCATCCAATAACGCCAACAACAAATGATCTTGTGCAACATAATTGTCTTTTTGCTGGGACTTTATCTTTGTTGCATTGGTTAATACCTGGCCCGTAGCATAACTAGGCCTTATATCGTCTGGTGCAGGTGATTGCGATGGCAACCTGACCAAATGTTTATTCACATTCCTTTCAAATGTTGGCCATTCATATCTGGCCTTTTGTATCAATGTTTTAAGATATGTTGTGGAATTCTCATCATCCGTTGGAACCATCGCAGTCAAAAAGTGCAACGGAGTCAACTGAGTATGAGCATTGTCTTTGGCTAATTGAGTAGCATTTGTAATGATCTTCAATGCATTATCTGTAAATTGTGATTCATCCATTATGACTTATTTTTGATTGTTATTGTGTTGATTTAGGTTTCTACCCAACTCAACTGGCCTAATATCCTTATATATTGCTCGGATGGCTAAAGGACTAGAAACTACTAGAATCTCGCTTTATCCGGAAAATTCTGGAAGTTGCTCGCATTTTCTCGAAAAATAACACAAAATCAAAAATAACACAAAACATAGGTATTCATACGTAGATAGAAGATCTCGTTTTGCACCTGAATCCCCAAGAACGAAAGTAAAACAAATATCAACATGTACCAAGATAGTGAAATCGAAAAGAATTCCTAAATAATTTTCGAGAGTGTGGCTTGTGTATGACCGCTTAGTAAATTTTGTAGCTGTAGGTCACGGCCGAATAGAATTTAGACCACTTAGACTATTATGTGATTTCGGTGCATAATGATCATACTTAATATGTTTGTCCCACATATTCTTTGTTTGATAATAACCAGTCAACGTGATTGATATACTCGTAGGACATAAGATCTTCCAGAAAAGACGGGTGTATTAATCTACTAGTATATAAGACAAAAATTATACCACATACTGTAAGTACTTAAGAAATGTTCTCTTGCGATTTATTTCTGATTCTATATATGGCATGATTTATAATTTAGATTAGTGCATGATACCAAACTTACGCAAGAAATAAAGACAGGATATTATTAACTGTATTCAATACAACTTATTTTGCTACAGGTGTCATAGATCAAGCAGTTACCAAGATACACCGCTTGCATATAAATGGCAGATGTGCAGATTTTAGTAAACAGTATTGAAAATGAGACCCGCAGGTTTACAATCATGTAAATGGTTTATTGTAAAAGTTTAAGATTCAGTATGTAGGACTGTTGGTTTAGAGAAAAGCGTTAAATTTGAGAACTTATAGTATGGTCACTATTTTGCAACCGATTATCAGGAGCTGCTCGGTTTGCATGCTTTACTATATATCCTCTTCATACAAATACGTTCGATTATATGTATTTCGCATGTACCCCCGTATTTTTCCTGGGTAGCTAACTGTTTAATTTAAGCATCAATTCATATTTACCCGTTTAATAGTACCCCGATTACAAACTTCATTTTGCAATAGAAGATGCCTAATCAGAAAATAAAGACATAAGTAACACATCAGATCCATACATCCGCATTGTTCGAATATAGCCTTTATGGCCAAGTTGGTAAGGCACCTCACTAGTAATGAGGAGATCGTCAGTTCGAATCTGGCTGAAGGCACTTATTTTTAATACTCTATACATTTAAAGTGCTTATTTTGATATATTCGAATTTGACTAAACTATTTAAACCCAATAGCCCTGTTGATATTGACCATGTTGTTGTTGTTGTTGTTGTTGTTGTTGTTGTTGTTGTTGTTGTGGTACAAAATTCCCAAAGTTTGTTTGTTGTGGTTGGAATCCAGATAAACCAGTCTGTTGTGGCTGTTGTTGAAAACCGAAACCAGTCTGTTGTGGCTGTTGTTGAAAACCGAAACCAGTCTGTTGCGGTTGTTGCTGAATTCCGAAACCAGTCTGTTGCGGTTGCTGTGGTTGTTGTTGCATACTTGGAACCGTGAAATTCGAATTGCTTTGGCTTGGTTGATTATATAGAGATAATATTGATTGTTTATTTGTTTGTTGTGCAACCAATTGTGGATTTTGTTGTTGGTATAACATTTGTTGGTGTTGCTGATTATTTGGATCCAAGTATTGTTGGCCATTTGAATCTATATAAGAAATTTGATTAGTCACAGGATCTGTGTATTGATAAATTTGTGGTTGACCAGTTGAAGTACCGGTTGCTGATGTTGGAACACTTGGTATCGTAGCACCAGTGTTTGTGTTCGAGCTAACATTTGAGTTTGACCACCAGTCATTGGTTTGAGGTGGTTGTTGTTGCTGTCCAAGTAAAGAACTCATTGGGTTATTTTCCAGGATTGATGTTGCCCTAGCTGGTCTCGATGGTAATTCTGGTGGATGCTCTTCTTGTGTTGGATTTGCCTTTGCATCGTAGTCCAAGATATCCAACGCTAATTCTATACTTCCATTACTTAATAATAATGCTTCTAGAACAGAATCCCTGTTTGAGTACCCATATTTTAATACCGTGCTTACTTGTTTCGGATATTGAGTTGACTCAAAAGTTGTCAACTTCCTATGACTTAAAGATGGGATAGGTCCCGAAGAAAGAGGTTTAAATGAATTCAGTCTTGACCTCAGTCTGATTGCACTCGTTGGAGAGTTAACACCACTATCACTGGAATATCTGCTATTCTTGTCATCATATTCTCCAGAGTCAAAGTTATCATTACGAAACTTCCCCATTATATATTTTTGCCTGAGAAAATCTTCAATTGGTCCATCATCGTCGTCATCGTATGGGAACGGGAATCTTTTCGGGTTCCATCTTTTTTTGGCTTTCTTATTTCCTATTCTTCTCAAGCAATCCACTTGCTCGGAAGACCATTGATCTAATGTAAACGACTTCACTTTTGATACATTGCTCGGCAAAACTCGTCTATGGAGTGACGCACATCTTCCACACAATAAGACACCTAAATTCCATGACGCCCATGTAGGATATGCTGATCCACATTCACCACATTTATTTTCGTTACCCCTACTATTCACTATATCAATCAACTGCTTTTCTACGTTCTTTTGGAATCGCTTAGACATTTTATACCCTATATCTCTTCTGATTAGATATATTTAAACTTACTTGGAGTGAATCCTTGAAATGTATATGATATTTTTAACCTGTTTCGCTGAGGGAAATTCCACGCGCCCCATTTGGAGCGATCAGTCATATGACTATGATGTGCCATTTATAATGCTTGTTTCTATAATCCTATACAATAACTATATATTAAGAGGGACTTCATATGAATTTCTAGTTGTCGTTATTTCGTTTATCCTTAACGAATTGATGCTAATATTAATATTATCTAGTTCTCGTGTGAAATCCAACTCTTTCATGAGCCTGATCAATTTACCAACTTCAGTCCGATTCGTTTCGAACCCCTTCAATTCACCAAGGATCAACGAGATATGGTAGTCCTGCTCAATAGGAGATTGCTCACTTGTCACGTCTAGCAACTTGATGTTATCTACAAGTATCTGGTTGATGCCTTTGAAAAATTTGGCCGACTCTGGGGTGAGGCGGATCTTGCCAGCTATGAATATACTGTTAGTAGTGGAACTGGTGAAGAAGCTCAATTCTGGCTCAAACCTGAATGTCACGTATCCCTTTTCTTTCTTATTGAGTCCCTCTTTGGTAGATATCGTCCGGAACAAGATCTTGTTGAGATTATTGATCCTTTCTGCCTCCTGCGTGTCCAGCTTGACCAAGCCTTCGGGTATCAGCATACGTGAAAGCGACTCACTGATATTCTCAATATACTGCTTCATCTTGTACGCATCTCCTCTGATGTTGGGGAAAAGCGTAATATGGTGGTTCCGGAGCAAGTTGTTGTTTGTGACACTGAATCGCCCGTCCATACCCTTTGACGGCGCCCCCACAATGTTCCAATTGTACTTCTTGCTAATTGCTGCGTTGCGACGATGTACGTGTTCAATGGTCTTGTTGGAAATCTGCTTCAAATGGTTTAGAACCGAGAGCGATGGCTTCCACGGAATGTACACAAATATACTCGACATATCAAATTGGCTGGAGTAATTCTGCAGGTATATATTTAAGTCGGGTACCGGTGGAAGCTCTTCGGCGTCAGAATCTTCAGAGGACGAATAATCGTATATCTTTTCCATTCCCTGCTCTCCATCGTGTCTGCAGCTTCTTGGGACATAAACGTTCCCTGACTTAACCTGCAAAGAAGATATAATATGTAAAATCTGATATTTTGCAGGTTATAGTTCCATGTGTGTCACATAGTCTCTGAACAGAATGACAGCAATTGTCTATTTGGAAAAAGTACATCCGTCCACCTCTTCACACACAAGGTTGACATTTTTTCCGGGTGGCAGTTTGCGTTGTAGGTCTTTAAGGACCCCACTTTGACGCAGTTTTATTTAAGCGAAAAAAAAATTTTTACCAAAAGTGCTCAGGGTAAACATTTATCCATCATTCAATAAGGACCAACACATGAATAATAGCCAGAAAGAGGATTTATTTTTTGTGGAACCAAAGTGGGACATCCCAAGAACACGTAGTGCTCCCGGATCTTTGTGAAAGGTTTCCCCAGACTGTATGTGCTAACTTTTTTACTATTGGACGTTATCGCATAATCGCATCGATCCCCGTAATATTGGTCGTAAACTATTAAAGAAATTTTTTAACATTAAATTCAACTCCGGTGATTGAAAAACTCCTCTTGTCGTCACCATCACGAGAATTTGTTGATAACAAACGAAAAAGTATTTAATCAACAGAATCTCCTTCTTTCGATTATTAGATTTACATTATATTCAGTAACAAAAGAAGCTAACAAGTCATAATGGGCAATAGTGTATTAAATAAATTAAAGAGAAGGCTTTCAAATGAAGGTGACTCGTTGTCCATTAAGTCAGCGAAGGAAGACGATGTTCATATTCCTATTCCAAACGAGATTTATAACTGGAAGATTGTTTTAGTAGCACTTATTTCTGCGTCTGCTGCTATCATCATTGGTTACGACTCGGGTTTTATTGGAGGTACCGTTTCGTTGGTCAGCTTTCAACTGGAGTTCGGTTTAGACAAGATGCTGCAAGATCAGAAGACTCTCATCATTGCTAACGTTGTTTCTGTGTTCCACGCGGGTGCGTTCTGGGGATCATTGATTATGTACCCAGTCGGTGAACTTTTGGGTAGAAAAATTGGGTTGATTTTTTCAGGATTTTTGTTAACTTTTGGTGCGGCTATTACACTAATCGCAAATGAGGATAGAGGATTAGGTGCCATTTACGCTGGTAGAATCATCACAGGTATCGGTATTGGTGGGTGCTCTGGTTTAGCACCAATCTACATTTCTGAAATCAGTCCTGCGTCAATTAGAGGAAAGTTAGTCGGTTGTTGGGAATTATCGTGGCAAATAGGTGGTATCGTTGGATACTGGATTAACTACGGTGTTTTAGAACACATTCCAAACTCGAGACAACAATGGATTATTCCATTTGCGATCCAATTAATCCCATCTGGTATTTTCTTTGGTTGTTTATTCTTAATTCCAGAATCGCCAAGATACTTGATTTCCAGAGGAAAGATGGCAAAGGCTAAGAAGAATTTGTCGTTCTTAAGAAGCTTGCCTGAAGACCACGAATACTCATTGCATGAAATTGATATCTTTACCACTGATATTGAAGAAAGAATTGCTAAGATCGGTAGTGGATTCTTTGCTCCAATCGTTGAAATTTTTACAAACAAGAAGTTAATTTACAGATTAGTTTTATCCACGGCGTTATTCCCAATGCAAAATGGTTCTGGTATTAATGCCATCAACTACTATTCCCCAACTGTTTTCAAGTCTTTTGGCGTTAGTGGTCCTAACGCAGGTTTATTATCTACAGGTATCTTTGGTATATTGAAGGGTTTTGCATCAGTGGTTTGGATTTTCTTGGTTGTAGAAATTATGGGTCGTCGTACTGCTTTGATTTGGTTCTCCATTCCATGTTCTCTCTGTATGTGGTACATTGGTGCCTATATCAAAATCGCAGATCCAGCTGCCAGATTAGCCTCTGGTAACACCCAAATGGATGCCGGGGGTAAGGCTGCACAAGCCATGTTATACATTTGGACCATTTTCTACGGAGCTTCATGGAACGGTACCCCATGGGTTATCAATTCAGAAATCTTTTCCCAAGAAGTCAGAACTTTTACTCAAGCAGTAAACTCATCATCAAACTGGTTCTGGGCATTCATTATGGGTAGGTTTACCGGAAGAGCGTTCGAAGCCACCCCCTATGGCTTATATTTCTTATTCGGTGCCTGTATGGTTGTTTTCCCAATAGTGATTTTCTTTTTCTATCCAGAAACAAAGGGTGTCCCATTAGAAGCCATCGACCACTTGTTCGAAGTTCCAGCATGGAGAGCAAGAGAATATGCATTAGATAAATTTGAAAAAGAATACGAGGATGGTAACTTAATCGAAGAGCATGCCCACAACGTTGCTGCTGATGACTCTACTACATCAGATAATGAAAAGATCGGAGGAATTGAAGTTAACTCTCATATTGTCAACAAGAGAACCTGATTCGCTTGACTTTGGAATAATTTTTAAATTATTTAGCTGGCTAATCAATTATTAATTCTTCTGATTCTATAAAATAGCTTTCTATATAACAAATACATTACTATTTTTTTAACATATGGTAAATTCTGAATCGTACCCGAAAACCAATATAAACTATTGGACCATCCCCATTCTCAACATCACTTTGCACGTCTGGATGACCATAGACATGCCCAATATAAAAAAAATTCTTATTTAAACTCCCTCTCCTATATCAATTCGCTGTCGGGTAAACCCTTATGCGTAGAAAAATAAAAAGATCTTCCTTGGATTTTTGTAACCTGTCAGTTTCTATTCGGTAATATGCGCGAGGTTTGTCGAAAAAGTTGACAATAAAGTGTCCCAGTATTGCTGTGATTTGTGGGAAATCCCGTACCTGTTATACGCATAATTGAGTAGTAAAAGCTGTATGCAACAATTTCCTTATTTATAGTATAGTGACTTTTTAACATAGTTTTGCGGTGAGTGAGCGAAGAGACACTTAAATAATTCTCCCTACCACAGAATCACTATTTGTCAAATAAAATGAAGTTTTCAAATATCAGATAGATGTTCGTTTAATAGTATTTTAACAACGGAAGATGATTTCAGGTTTACATTTTTCATATTCTCAATATTCATAGAATCATTAGTCATAAATTATTAAATAAACTAAAGAGATAAGTGTCTAATGTAGGTGGTCTATGTCTTTGAAATCGATGAAGGAGATAGATGGTCACATTCCTGTTTCTGAAGATATTATAACTGGAAGATTGCTTTAATAACTCTTACTGCTACATCTGCAACAATCATTATAGGGTACGATATCGGTTTCATCGATGGTACGGTTGAGTTAGGAAGTTTCCAGGAAGAATTTGGCATAGACAAAATGTTGCCCAGTGAAAAATCGTCTGTTAGTGCAAACGTGTCTCTATTTTCCTAGCTGGAGCTTTTTGGGGTGCATTACTGGTGTATCCGATGGGGGACATATTTGGCAGAATAATTGGTTTGATTGTGCCTGGTTTCTTGTTGACTTTCGGATATGCCATTTCGTTGATTTCAAATTATTCTAGAGGACTAATGCAGTACATGTTGGAGTGTCTTAAGTGGCTTTGGAATTGGAAGATGTTCTGGACTAGCACCAATCTTTATTTCAGAAATCAGTCGCGCATCTATCAAAGGTAAATTAGTTGGGTACTTCGAATTATCATGGCAAGTAGGACGGATCGTTATTATTGGATTGATTTTAGTGGACAAGATAATCAACAGAGTTCAGAGAAACAGAGCATGATTCCTTTTTGCAATTCAATTGGTGCCGGCAGGATTATTCTATTGATGTTTATCATTCCGGTGTCTCGTAGAATTTTGGTGTCAAAGGGAAAGGTAGAAAAAGCCAGACCAAACTTATTATTCTTGAGAAACTTAAGTGAAGACCATGAATATTCATTACGCGAGATGGATTTGTTACCCTCAGATTCCCAAAAGAAAGCTAGATTAGGCTCTGTATATTTTGCACCTATGAAAGAAATGTTTTCCAATAAAAGGTTAATTTACATTTTTTTACTATTGAAATCTCTATCCCCCATGCAAAATGGCACCGGTATTAATGCCATCATATGTTATTCAACAACCGTATTTAAGTCTTTGGTAGTAGATGGTTCACGTGCTGATCTTACTTTCGAACGGTATCTTTGGTATAAAATGTGTTTCTGTGTGTTTCTGTGTGTTTCTGTGTGTTTCTATGCTGTTTTGGATCCTTCATAGTTGATATTTAAAGAAGTCGGTTTGCGTTTATTGTGATGTCGGTTTCATTATCTCTCCCTATGTGGCTTCTTGGTACACACGTTTACGCTGAAGATCCAGCCGCACGGATGCCGGAGGGAAAGCCACTTAAGGGTTGGTATATATTTGAAGTGTTGCCTAAGCCATGTCATGGAATGGTACTCCGTGGATCATAAATTCAGAAACATTTCCCCACGAAGTCAAGACGATTACGTCCGCGATCAATGGATCTACAAACTGACTTTGGTCGTTTATCATTAGAAAATTTACCGGGAATGTCTTTGATGCTCATCATATGGATTATACATCTTGTTCATATATTGCATAGTTTTGTTCCTCTGTGTCATATATATGCTATATTCTGGAACAAAGGGAGTTCTATTGGATGCAACAGACTACATATTTGAAGTTCCAGCATGGAAAGCAAGAGACAGTGCAAGACAGAAATTCGAATTCGAATTCGAGTGCCAATACACGGTCAGACCAACTTACTCGGAACTATCCATCTGTGAAGTCGAGAAAGTAAATTAGAAAATATATTCATGATAGAATTGAATGCACGCATCACTAGACACGATGTCCAGAACTCACCACTGCCCGACCATATTTCATCCAATGGCTGTGCAACAAGCTGTGACAGTTATTATTTAGGATTAGCTAGATATTGATTAATGATCTAGACATCGATAATTTATTTTCGCTTAGTGATCTCAGCCGTCTGTCAACATTACAACGATGGTCAATGTTTATGTAGTAGTTATTTTCATGCAGCTGCAAATCTATGGGGTAAGATGAGGTAAATTCCCGATACTAATTACTCCGCGAGGTTGCACTCATGTATATTTAGTATATCCACTTTCCACTTAGTCATCAACTTTGGTATAATTTCATGGTAGTCTTCGTAAGTATCCACATCACAGAGCTATCCACCATAACATAATCTGAGTGTCCCTTCGTTACGCTGACAGGTCTTGTCTTCCTTTACTAAGTTGCAAAAAAATCAATTTATCGCCAACGGCGCAACAATAACTGCAGCAGAACTAATGGGGTTGGAAGCTTGTTTCTCCGTTGAGGGTTAGCTTTCTATCAATAAAACGCCGCAGTTTATTAGAGACTTTTTCACTATACTGACGGATTTATTGTATGTCGGAAATAGCATTCGGAGGATATCTTGAAATAGAGTTTAGTTCCGAGATGTGGTGCAAAGGTGGTGCAAAGGTGGGGATGTGGCTAAATTTATAAAAAACGCTCCTAAACGAGAGATTCTATTGCTCGTTATGTAATCCACATCTTGATTTTCTTATTCCACATCCAGACACCCCTATACCCCATAATTCATAATTACGAAATTGTGAGTAATATCGATAAATTTTTCAGCAATGCTTTAGCAGTGCATTAACAAGAGATAAATAATTTTCCGAATCCTGGATAACAGTTTAGCCTAAAGTAAGTTGTAATGTTCATTTTTAGCTTTAGGCGAGCGGTGATATTTTTATATATATAAAGATCATATCTTTGCCAGAAGACTTTTAGACATCAATAATTTGCAATTGTAGAAAGACAATCAACATGGATCATAAGATAATCAACAAGTTAGAGAGAAAAGGTTCAAATACAGGAGACTCGATGTCGATAAAATCTACCAGGGAAGAGGCAGATCATGTTCCTATTCCTGATGAAATCTACAACTACAAGTTGGTTATTGTTGCCATAACGGCTGCTGCAGCAGCCGTGATTATCGGATATGATGCTGGGTTTATCGGAGGAACAGTTTCATTGGCCAGCTTTCAAGAAGAATTTGGTATGGACAAGATGTCTACAAGTACTAGTACACTTATCGAGGCTAACGTAGTTTCGGTTTTCCAAGCCGGTGCGTTCTGGGGAGCATTAATGATGTACCCAGTAGGGGAGATTTTTGGTAGAAAGTTGGGATTGATTCTTTCTGGGTTTTTATTGACGTTAGGGGCGGCAATTTCGTTAATATCCGACAAGAACACTGGTTTAGGTGGTATTTATGCGGGAAGAGTGTTGACTGGTGTTGGTATTGGTGGATGTTCTGGACTTGCGCCAATCTACGTTTCAGAAATCAGTCCTGCGGCTGTCAGAGGTAAGTTGGTGGGGTGCTGGGAATTGTCGTGGCAAATCGGCGGTATTATTGGATACTGGATTAACTACGGTGTTTTAGAAAACATTCCAAACTCCAAGAAGCAATGGCTCATTCCGTTTGCCATCCAATTGATTCCTTCAGCCTTGTTTTGGATAGGTACATTCATTATTCCTGAATCCCCAAGATTCTTGGTTGCAAAACGTGAGTTGGGAAAGGCTAGAAAGAACTTATCGTACTTAAGAAATATTCCCCAGGACCATGAATATTCACTCCACGAAATCGATATTTACACTAAAGATATTGATGAAAGAAGAGCTAAGATCGGTGATGGTTTCTTTGCACCAATTATGACTATCCTTAAGAATAAAACGTTGATCATCAGATTGCTCATGTCTACTTCGTTATTCCCAATGCAAAATGGTTCTGGGATTAACGCCATCACATATTACTCGCCTACTGTTTTCAAGTCCTTAGGTGTTAGTGGTCCTAACGCAGGTTTATTATCTACTGGTATTTTTGGTATTATCAAGGCAGTTGCATCAGTGGTATGGATTTTCTTCATTGTTGATTTAATGGGCCGTCGTTCTTCCTTGATTTGGTTCTCCATTCCATGTTCCCTCTGCATGTGGTATATTGGTGCCTATGTTTATGTTGCAGATCCAGCTGCCAGATTAGCCTCTGGTAACACCCAAATGGATGCCGGTGGTAAGGCTGCACAAGGATTACTATACATATGGACCTTCTTTTATGGAGCTTCATGGAACGGTACCCCATGGGTTATAAATTCAGAAATTTTCTCTCAAGAAGTTCGAACATTCACACAAGCTGTCAACGCAGCATCTAACTGGTTCTGGGCCTTCATTATGGGTAGGTTTACAGGACAAGCGTTCGAAGCTACTTCATACGGATTATACTTCTTATTCGCCTCCTGTATGGTAGCATTCCCAATAGTGATTTTCTTCTTCTATCCAGAAACCAAGGGTGTCCCTTTAGAAGCCATCGACCATTTGTTCGAAGTTCCAGCATGGAGGGCAAGAGAATATGCCATGAACAGATACGATGCAGAATTCGAGGGTGGTGCGGAATCTTACCCTCACGATATCTCAAACGCTTCCACCAAACAGGAAAAGTTAGCTGGAATTACTTCAGTGATAGTAAACAGGAACAATTGCGTCACATCAGCAGAGCCTTCTGAAGAAGTAGTGTAAATAGCAGATGCTTCAAAGCTTGACTGATAATTAGCTGGCTAATTACTCTTAAGGAATTATTATTCGGTTATTCCATAGCCATAAATGCATATTAGATGTTATTTCATTGTAGTTATTTCCATTTCTCAACCCATGTGTGATTTTTATAAAAATTGAAGTCTAATTTTCAAGAAATAACAGGCCATAGTATTTTTGTGTGATAAAGTAATGAGTTATATAGCGTATAATTTACAAATAGGACATTTTATGATATAGTTAAGTAAGATAACTGATTAGGATATATTGCCAACATTTCAAATTATCTAAAACGAAGGAATAAAGTGGTTTTCGAACTCTTTTGAATTTTTTTGCAGTCCGTACAAAAGCGTTCTACCTTTGAAGTAACAGGTTAGATATTGGCGTAACGTTAATTTATTAAAGTTCAGACATAAGATCTTGTATCTTTGATATGGTCACTGTAAAATTCTGGGGACTCATTGGTCAAAAAACCAAAGTGGGATATTTTGATCTTTTGTTATATACTTAATAGATTATTTTGAATTTTAGTAACATAATGTCACTTCTAACGACTTATACTATAGTGAGTTAAATGATTCTAATGTTTGGTAAGTTCCGATTTCAAGTTATCGTGACTTCAATAAATTATAAAAAGTTTTGTAAATTTATAAAAAGCAAAGAATTTCCAGTTTTCTCGTTTTGCAACATACCTTGAAGTTTCAGAGAATCGAGAAGAGAGAAATAATAATACAGAAATATGGTATGTAGGGAAGGCTTATTAGCATATAGACGATGAACAGTGTTAACCAGTACAGGCACCTAAGAAAGGGTTATCAGCAGAAGAAAAAAAAGAAAAATTGTACGAATTTTTCAATCAAAGCCATACGTTCTATACATTGAAAGAAATCGAAAAGGATGGATCTAAATTTGCCAAGATATCTTCAATGCTTATCAAAGACATCGTTCAACAATTAATTGATGATAATTTGATAAATTGTGAAAAATGTGGCACCACAAATCTATACTGGTGTTTCAAGTTTGATAAAGTCAAAACTTTACAAACCCAATACAGGAATTATCAAAGCAAGGTCAGGGAGAAAAAACAAGAAAAAGACCAGCTTATTGAGAAAATACAACTGGGCAAGCTACAAAGATTAGAAAAAGGTGAGTTTGGTGACAGAGGTAAATTGATCGAACAATTCACATGCCTCACTAGAAATAAAGCACAAGTGGAAGAAGAGTTGCAAAAGTACAGTGATAATGACCCTCAATTGATCCAGAGACTAAGTGAGAAGAACTTGCATTTATTACAGGGCATTGAAATGTTCACCGATAACATTGAATCCATGATTTACTATTTTACAAAGGTTTCATTGGTCCCAATCGAGGAACTGGATTTGAGAACCGAACTAGGAATTCCATCTGAATTTGCGGAATTGCCAACTTTACAATAGACTAGAAAATGCCCAGCACTTTTTTATGTCCTATTGTATAGCTTGTTTCCCATATTTACATAGTTAGTTATTAAAGTGCTAATTTGCTTATTGACGGATGCATAACATCGTGTCTCGCAGATAAAATTTCAACAGCTTTATCACAAGCATTTTTTATGTGGGGTACTCACGGAATCATACTATTATTTGTATCGAATTATATATATATAATTTAGAAATTCCGAAACGTGTTTATATTGCGTTCTAATTATTATTAAATATAAAATGGTCCCGGTTGATGTTGAAGATAAACATGTTGAGGTGTTCATGTTTTTGGCTGATGCCATTGTTCACCAAACCACACCTGAAAACGTTGAACCATTTCTTGATGACGATTTTGATCGAAGCAAGCTAGAGGAGTACTGTAAGACATTTACCAGGCCCTCAGAAATCCCAGAGTTTAAAGTGCATATTAAAGAGATGGTAAATCTGACACCTGCCGCATCGTCAAGAACTTTTATTTTACTTATGAATGTCTTAGATTCTAGAATATTAGCTCCAACATTGACTGGGTCAATAACATTGATTAGAGATATGAGTTATGAAAATAGAGAAGCGTTATTGAGATCATGGCAAAATTCGAATCTTGAAATCATGAGAAGATTATTCAAATTAGTGTATGCGTTAACCATGTCTACCTTTATCAAGCTAGCACCAGAATTACATAATAATGCTGTTGGGTTCCCAGGAAAGGAGATGAGGACAAGTATTTATGAGAATTCTGAAGTTGATCAATTTAGATATCAAATGATGCAACATCCTACAGGTGATGAGTTATATGCGCCAAACATTGATGTGTTAATTATTGGATCTGGATCTGGCGCAGGTGTCGTGGCGCACACTTTAATGAATGAAGGACATAAATGTCTTGTTCTTGAAAAAGGTAAATATTTTCATCCAAGTGAAATGGTTTTTGATGAAAATGAGGGTAATAAAAACTTGTATGAAAACGGTGGTGTTTTAAGTACAGCGAACCAACAACTTATGATATTAGCTGGATCAAATTTTGGTGGTGGATCAACTGTCAATTGGTCAGCATGTTTGAAAACTCCATTCAAAGTTCGTAAGGAGTGGTATGATGACTATGGTGTTGATTGGGCTGCTGACGAATTATATGATAAATGTACTGATTACGTCTGGAAAAAAATGGGCGCAACATTAGAAGGTGTCAAACACTCCTTTTCAAATCGAATCATCTTGGAAGGTGCTGAAAGATTAGGATATGCAGCAAAACCAGTCGAGCAAAATAATGGTAACCATCCTGGTCATAGTTGTGGGTTTTGTTACTTAGGATGCAAATTTAATGTTAAACAAGGGTCCTCTGCTTGCTGGTTTAGAGATGCATCTGAGAAAGGTTGTCAATTCATGGACCAGGTCAAAGTAATTAGAATACTCCACAACGGTGGTAAGGCCACTGGTGTCTTATGTAAGGATACGCAAACTGGTACTAAATTCAAGATAAAAGGACCAAAAAAGATTGTTGTCTGTGGCGGTAGTTTGAATACTCCTGTTGTTTTGCAAAATTCAGGGTTCACAAATAAGAATATTGGGGCTAATTTAAAATTGCATCCTGTTACTGTTTTGTTTGGAGATTTCGGTAAGGAGCATAATACCAAGCCTTTTAATGAATCAATTTTAACTACTGTTTGCACCGAAGTTGATGATTTGGATGGGAAAGCTCACGGTGCTAAGATTGAGACGGTTTTACATTCGCCTATTTTAGAAGCTGCCATGATGCCATGGGTATCAAGTGAGAAATCAAGACAAGACTTGCTTCGTTATAATAACTTGGCAGCAATGTTGATTATTACTAGAGATACTTCAAGTGGTACTGTTACCGCGGATAAGACTAAATCTGATTCATTAGTTATCAATTATGCTGTAAACAAGTATGATCGTAACGCCTTATTACAGGCTATTTTAGTAACAGCAGATATGTTGTATATTGAAGGTGCTAAAGAAATTATTCATCCTCAAAGTTGGGTTCCAAATTTTAAATCTGATAAGCCTAAGGAACAGAGATCTATCAAAGATGCTGAATTTGTTGAGTGGCGCCACGCGGTGAGTAAAGTCAAACTTGATTCATATGGTTGTACTTATGGTTCCGCCCACCAAATGAGTTCTTGTCGTATTTCTGGTAAGGGTCCTAAATATGGTGCTTGTGATACGAAGGGTAGATTATATGAATGTAAGAATATATACGTTGCCGACGCAAGTGCTATGCCAACGGCTAGTGGTGCAAACCCAATGATTTCTACGATGGCTATTGCAAGACTTATTGCCTTAGGTATAAGTAAGGACTTGGAGCCACAAGTCAGACTTTAGTTCTATTTTATATATGAACATTCCGTAACTTATATTATTTAATATCATATAACACGCTATTACAACTTAAGAAGTATTTCAAGTTCTTCACATCTGTTTCATTTCCTTCTAACCCTGCGAATCCAATAGGTCCTTTATCGCATTCACTGCAAATTAATAACCTTTCGATTTTAATGTTCAATATCTCATTATTTTCTTTTATTATGGGTTGTTTGATATCCTCTGAGGGTTTTGATACTCCAATATTATCAAATTCCCAAACATCATTAATTTTGAAGAATAGAGTTGGGGTACGTTCCGAATTGTCGGATAGTTGAACCATGTCTGGTGAATTTTGGATACGTATTTCATTTGACACGAGCTTCTCAGAGATTGCAATAATCCGAATATTGCACGATCCAAATGGACATCTTATAATTATCGATGAATCTTTGTTCTCATTTGTATTAAGATCTTGAAAATGGTGCAACGGCATGGTTAGTCAAAAAGATAATCGCTTCAATTATAATAATTATATATTACTCGCGAATTTAATAATCTATATGGAAAAAAAAATTCGTTTATTGAATTGTAGAATGAGTTACATATATATATATTGTAGTTGTATAGTCTATTTTATAGTTTAGAATTCTGTTTCTTATCAGTCATTGTACTAAGAGCTAATTTCGGAAGATGAAGATATAATTTTGCGTAGCCAGCTGCTTCACCAGAGCTTGCACTCCCCTTAGCAACTCTCATTGCAATGCCCTGGGATATAACGCATAATCTGAGTAAACCGAAGACGAAGCCTACATTCCAATTATCTGAAGCGTTATTGGATAGATCACTATCATTCCAATTGTAACCCAATTTCGATTGATAAATCGCCAATAGATCGTAAATCGTATTAAGAGAACCAGGCTTCTCAAATCCCATATCAGTTTTATCAGGTTTGTAAAGTAGCAAATTCAATTGATTGGGTAATTGGAAAGGTTGTAAGAAATTAGCTAAATCAAATAATGGATGTCCGAAGGTACATAATTCCCAATCCAAAACGGCAACGATTCTGGGTTCGTTGGTATGGAACAAAACATTGTCAATCTTAAAGTCACCATGAATTAAAGTCTTTTTAGATGGGTCATCAGGTGCATTGGCCAATAACCACTTACATATTTCCTCGAAGTGGGGGATTGGATCTACGACCTTAGTTTGAAGTTTTGCAACTGATGATAATGTTCTAATCTGTCTCTGAAAATACGAACCGCTGCTTTTAGCTATTTTGTCGGGTTGAAATTGAGGAAAATGATTTGCTGGAAGTTCTTTAATCAATGTATCTGGGTCTAATGAATGAATTGCCAGAATGGTCTCCATTATTGATTCCCAATGTAATTTTGCATCTGATTCATTCATTCCAGGCATACTTGGATTTTTTATTTGTCTTCCTTGAACATATTCCATAAGGTAAAAGACATATCCAATAATAGATTCATCTTCACATAACAAGTAGAGATCAGGTACAGGTACCTTTTTGGTGTTTAATTCATTGCAAACTTGAATACCTCTTAACATGAAAAATTCCCTCTCAATCGCATGGGCTGACTTAGAAACTAGTTTGTTATTGACAACTGGCTTTCTTCTTAATACAAACTCAAAACCTTCCGCATCAGTGATAAAGTATGTTGGATTTGATTGCCCGAATTTGAATTGCTTAATAGTTAACGGTAACTTAAAAGTAGGTTTGCTTAACCCAAAAGTGGTCTGAGATACATTTGATAAATTTGACAAGTATTTTTCCAAACCTTCTGTATTGAAAGTGTTTCTTACTTCTGTTATATCAGGTTGAGACATGATTACCAACTGATATAATACCTAGGATTAAGAATATTGGAATGAGAACATAAACTGTCAACGCTCTATCCCCACAAAAATGAACCTCGGCCTGTGAGAGAGCTATACCGGCATAGAGTGCAAATTCACAAGCATCAATTCTAGATATTAGATATATCCTTAAGCTTAACAGATAAATATTACTTACAAATTTTATGAATTAATTCTTATATTCGATTAAATTCATACGTCCTATAAGTTCATGAATATATATACAGATTAGTATGACAAAAAGTTATCAGTTATTCTCTTCAAGAACGTTATGCTGATAATATAAATGCTGACGAATAACATCGTTAGTTATTTGATGTTTAATGAATAATAATTATAAATACCTCTTTGACTGAATTCCACGGGCCAAATGTTTTCCGTAAGTTTATTTTGTATATAATTTTTCTTTTTCACCATATTAAGGTTAAAATAGCCAATGGAACAATTAACTTTTCTTGAAGCATACTTTAAGAAATCTGGCTTCTTAACTCTTTGTACAATTTTCTCGCCAGTTTCTAAATCGTAAAATGTTAAATTTGAATTAGTGAGTGCCTTATTATTATCAAAGAGAATAGAATTATAGTCTGGGTCATCAGAAACTATTTTATAAATCCAAGATCTTCTTCCTTCATTATCGTAAAATTTCCAAATTTCTGGATCCTTAGACTCATATGATAGTAAGTTAATATTCGAACTTTGTAACGGTAAAATTTTTATAAATTCACCAGTGGTTAGTTCGAACAAAAGTTTATAGTCAAATTCTATTGCAGATATGGATGAATTATAATTGGCTTTTAATATATGGGTTAAATTCCATTTGGTTATCTTCTTGCAACCCGTGATATCTAAATACTTAATAGTCGTATTGTTTTCGAAGTATTCATTAACATCATTCAATTCAATTGAAGAGTGCGACAACGATAAACTTTCAAGGAGTGGGAAGCTTACTTTAATTAACCTTAATATCTTGCCGTTCAAAGGAAGACCACCTAAGTTCAAATAACGAAGGTTGTCCGCCTTTAAATGTTTTATTGTGTAGTATAAGTACACCTCATTTAAAGGACTTACCATATTGGAATCAATTTGTAGATTAAGCCAAACCAACAGGTTTTGCGATACTGCTGGATGATTAGTCAAGAAATTTATCATATCCTTAGTGGTTAACTTTGAACATTTTGCCAATGAAAGATGCGTTAATTTTATGGAATGTGGAGTATAGGTATTCAATATGGATGATGTGATAGAGGTATGCGTTAAGTCTAATCTCCGCAAGTTAGGTAAATGGGGCAATATCTTGGTGAAGATATCTGGTGTCAAGTTGGAGCAGTCATGGAACGAAATTTTGAAGAGGTTTTCCAAGTTACTTTTCACAACAATCTCGTCATCGTCCAATTCGTTGATTGGGTCGGTGATGATCAACTTCTGGAACGCCGTCATGAAGCTTTCGCTGCTGGCACCGCAGAAGTCTAACGATTGCAACTTCGGTAAGTGGTTGAACAAATAGTTCAACACATGTTCGTCTAAATCGTCCTGGATGTTCTCACTTGCCAAAAACTCAATCAAGTTGGGAGTCAACTTTAATGCCAGCAAAATAGTCTTGGACGTCACCATCTGAATTTCCTGATTCATTCTGCCAGTCCGTCCCAACCCGATTGATGTGAAGATTTGGAAATCCATGAACTCCACGAATTGGCCCAACTTCGGATACTTCACCAAGTTCTGCAAAAACTTGTCGAACGAATGAGGCCTGTTGAAATTGGCGTATTTGTAAAGAAAACGGAGCGATATCGTGTTGATCGCTTTCAGCAAGAGCGGAATTGTCTTAGAGAAATTCTCCAAGTTCGAGTTGATCGACGACGTATTATCGTCGTAGTATACAATCTCAATAATCTGGTACAAAATCTCTAGCGGTAGCGAGAGAAGCGGCGAAAAGCTACTGTAATCCGTACCTATATCCCCGATATTATCTTTACCATCTTTGTTGGCTCCTGATACCTGCCCACCGCTTTCGTAAGACGAGACAGGAGATAATGATACAAATGGGTGTGATCTTGAGTTAGAATATGATCCTTGTATTTCCGGAAACCCCATCAACTCATGTAGTGTAAAAGACCAACTATATATCTATTATATATAATCAAAATAACAAAATGTTAGTAGTTACGTCCCACACGGTGTTTCACTATAAGTCATGATGGCATCTCTACCTACTTAAGCTGAAATAGATCACGTGAGCTTATAAATGTAGGGATTTATTATGCGTACGTTATCCTACAGTTTGAGGTGTATTAGTTGGCGGTGCCGCTAGGGCATTCTTTGTTCTACAGAGAGGAGTCACAGTGCCTTGAATAACAATGTTCCAAGACGTACAATAGATAGGCTTGTTTCGAATATATCAGTTTACGATGCTGAACATCAGCAGACAAAATGCCGTTCGAAATTGCGCGAGTTTCCTTGATTGGAGATTTTCAATGCAACGTTACAATAATAGTACTAGTTCAGCCCGCCAGAATAAAGTCAATAGAGCAAAATTAATAGGTGCACCAGAATTCGATATGGTGGGATTTAGTGCGCAAGATTGGTTATCAATGCAGATTACAATATGAGGTATATTTCGCCTAAAGTCAATTCGCCGGGTAGTGCACACAAGGAGGAAACCATCGTAGATATATGATGGAGAATAACTTCTGCGTCGTAGCGTATTGTGCTACATAAGGGACAGTGGGACCTGACGAGGAATAGAACAGGGAATGTAAACCATGCAAAATTACAGTGCTAACCAGGAAGAAGAAAAGATGGGAAAATGTCGCGAGAAAAGAAGTTGGTAAAACGAGTACGACATGTAGACGACATTTGTAAGACTCATAATTGAGTTTATTGGAATTCTGGGGATTAAGGTACATGCGATGGATATTGATAAAAACGAATCAGGACGAAAATTGCAAAGATGTCGAAGTTCAGTCTTAACGATTCAGATGATGAGAATATGTCAGAATTTGAAAGACTCGAATCCACGTTGCCAGAGCCACTCAAGAGGTCAGCATCGTCGCTTTTGCTTACGTTAAACAATACGCTGAGTACTAATATGCCATCGCTTGGAGGGACATATGCGAGGGACGGGTCGTCGAATTGGCTTAATGAGGGCCATCCATCTGCCAGAGCACCACCGGTGTCTGTTTCACATAAAAACCACTTGATCAACAAGTTATCGACAACTGAGGGAAGAGAATCATCACCGGTTCCAATTCCTAAGCCTAAGTTTAACGAGGAAATTAACAAACCAGCTATGAATACTAGCCAATCTTCTACGGGAGTCTTATGGGTGACAGAAAGAGCATCAGAATATGGGTTTAATAATCAAGATTCGTGGGCTAATTTGGGTCAGGGTGCTCCGGAGCACGGCGATACTGTTCCAGGGTCGTTCAAGAGACCTGTTTCGGTTCCAATATCAGAACATAGTAAGGAGTATGCACCTACTGCAGGTATCAAGGGATTGCGTCAAGCTGTCGCTAACTTATACAACGAAACATACCGTAAGGATAAACATTCCAAGTACACGTACAAAAATGTGTGTATTGTGCCAGGTGGGAGGGCAGGATTAACAAGGATTGCATCTATCATTAGTGACTGCTACTTGTCTTTCTTCTTACCTGATTACACCGCATATGCAGAAATGTTGTCATTATTTAAAAATTTTGCCCCAATACCCGTGCCATTGAAAGAGCTGGATAATTATGAATTCCATTTAGAGATGATTAAAAACGAATTGATGAGAGGCGTGAGTGCATTGTTGACTTCGAATCCAAGAAACCCTACTGGTAAATGCATGTCAAGAAAACAATTGGCAGCATTACACAAGTTGTGTCAGGACAAATGTTTGTTAATTATGGATGAGTTTTACTCACATTATTATTATGATGACAGTTGCTCAGGATCTTCGATTTCCAGCGCCGAATTTGTAGAGGATGTTAATCGAGATCCAGTTTTGATATTGAATGGATTAACAAAAGCTTTTAGATTACCGGGTTGGAGAATCTGCTGGATTTTGGGTCCTGAAGAATACATTAACTCCTTAAGTAGTGCAGGTTCTTTCCTTGACGGTGGTTCTAATGCACCATTGCAATATGCGGCAATTGACTTCTTAGAGCCAACCCTTGTTAGGAATGAAATGAGGGCATTACAATTGCATTTCAAAATGAAAAGAGATTATATTATCGAAAGGTTATCAAAGATGGGGTTTAATTTTGACAGCAGGAATACTCCAAATTCGACATTTTATCTTTGGTTGAATTTGTCCCACTTACCTGGTAAGTTATCAAATTGTTTGGGGTTCTTCCATGAATGCTTGCACGAGAAGGTGATCATTGTACCTGGATTTTTCTTTTTGATCAACCCTCAAAACTTATCTAAATTAGAAGATGTGATTTGGTACAACTATGTTAGAATCAGTTATGGCCCAGAATATAATCAATTAGTCAAGGGGATGGATGGGATAGAACGAATCTTGCATAGGTTCGATTGTCTTCCTTACGAAATTTAGCTTTATTTACACTCATATTTATTTGTTTTAAATTCAATGTCTCTATAATGCGCTGCTCGTAATATTTGTATCTTGAATAATAGTTCAGATTACTATCCTGCATCCAATTTTAGCAATATGAATTTTGATCTTTTCTACACCCGCCTAATACCTTTTCAAATTATTACAGAACCGACGATTGATACAGTAATTAATTCAGGATATGAATACAGTTAATGCAACTGTTGAGACAGTGCATTCAAAGCTTCACTCAGCTGTATCGCTGCAATTTCACTTACCTTCTGCAAGAGATTCCAGTTCATCAATATCACTTTTTAATGCTATCTTCTGGTTTTGGCTGTGGCTATTCTTTAAGGTGATGAATATCTTCTTATATTACATACCGAATATAATAATCAATTTATTTTCGATTAATTTCCAGATCACCTTGTCCTTGTCATCAATTGTTATCACATTGACAGGTATCGTATCGATTTGCTTCTTAATAGTCAGATATAAATATCTTACGAGATATTCGAAGAATACTAAATCAGCTGATAAACCTAAAGCCTCTAATAAGAATATCGATTTGGTTAGTTCTATAAAGAAGAATAAAAGAGGAGATTCTAAATCAACGTCCAATTATTTGGATGAATTCTTGAGTGCTATAAAAGTATTCGGATATTTAGAAAGACCCGTATTCCATGAGTTAACCAGAAACATGACCACACAGAAGTTATCACTGGACGAAATTTTGTATCTTGATGAGAAGTTAGGCTTTCTGATTGTAGTAGAAGGCACGATTCAGGTTTATACCAAGGTCAACAGCGCTAATTCAAGTACTTCTTCGAATAATGATGATAATGAATTAAACTTCGAGAAAGACGACTTGCTTACTATCGGAGATCAATGTTACCAATTGTTGAATGAAGTGAAGAGTGGGTCGCCTTTGTCTTCATTAATGAGCACATTAGATTTGTTTAAGCCAGCCTATTCTGATAACGTTGCTAGTCAATTATTTTCACCATTTGAGCTAGCTTCTAACCCATTAAGTCCAGACAATACCGGTTCAAAATCATTTGGTCCTCTTATCTCAAGTAATTACAACGATACATCTTTGCATTCAAATGACCAAAATTATCCTAAGATTGTTGCAAGACCTAAACCAATGGAAAAGAATAACCTGCTCAATACGGCAACAATTGCAATTATACCTCATCTGGCGTTTCAAAAAGTTCAATCCAAATATCCCAAAGCTACATCACATATTGTAACGATGGTAATAACTAGATTATATAAGATCACTATGAACACGATTCATAACTACCTTGGTTTAACCAGAGAAATTATTCATAGTGAAATTCAATTAAATGAATCCGAAACTGTAGAGGATAGTTTACCAAGTTATTTGTATGATGGTGTGATTGAAAAATTTTATGGTAATAGGAGTAATGCCATTGTATTAAACACAAAAACCGACGACTCACATGTGTCATTGAATAAGAAATCCAGTAGTTCAGTTTCATTACCTAAGAAGTCATCTACTAATATGAAGCCCATAATTAAAAGTCAATCGTCATCAAGATACGTGGTGTTGGATTCTCGGTCAAAATCAACACATCCTGGGGATTTACTTTCGTCTGTTCCTTTATCCAGAAGATCTGATTATTATCAAACTCATACTACTATTCAACCGGATTCTGATGAAATGAGGAATCAATCAAAAACCAAGCTCACGTCACCAATTATACCCAAACGTCAGATGTCATCAAATGGAGGTCCCTCTTTAAAAAGACACGGATCATCTACTACGAAATTTGAAAGTATAAGAGACAGAACATTTTCAGATGAAAGAGAAGAGACTGAGGAGACATCTTTACGTATTGCAATTATTGAAAATATTTTTAAAATCTTAGGTATTAATGAAATTTCGAATATGGTAGGTAGTATGTCGGACTTAAATTCAGGAAGTTCATCCGTCAATTCATCAGTAGTTGGGTTACCAGGATTATTGAATAATAAAAATGATAATGCCTATCCAAACGGGGTATTTGATTACAATACTGGTAGAATCAGATATGATTCAATTAGTAGCTTTCCAACATCTTTGAATAAAGGCACGAATAATAATTTCAAATTTTATAATACGGTTAATCAATCGCAATTGCGAAATATAGACCAAGAAACGGACAAACCTACGCTGACTGATATTAATAATTTAATGGTCAAAAGAAGATCAGTACCTTTGCAATCATTTGAATCAAACTTTTACAATGTTAAGAACGAATTTTCTAAACATTTAGAAATAAAATATTTTGGACCAAACACTACAATTGTGGAACAAAATTCTTTTAATTCAGGTCTATATTATGTTATTGATGGTACGTTAGATGTATTTTATAAACCTACTAATAAGGAATCTGAAGTCACGATCCCTGCAGTTAAGAAAAAGTTGTATACGGTAAAACCTGGAGGTTTGGCAGGATATTTGAGTTCTATTGTAGGCTTCCGTTCGCTTGTTTCTATATCTACTCCAAATGAGAAAGGTGTCATTGTCGCACATATTTCAAAGAGTGCATTTTCCAAGCTATTAGATAAGTTTTACTTTTTGCAGTTGCCGGTTGCCTCAAAGCTAAAGAGTTTATTGTCAAGTCAGATTTTAACTATTGACTATGCGTTAGAATGGTGTCATATCCCGGCTGGGAATGTTTTATGTTCGCAGGGCGATTTGGCAAACGGTTTCCATATTGTTTTAAGTGGCAGGTTTAGGGTTGTAAGGTACAACAATTCTAAAAAGTCTGAAATAAATACAGATGATGATGCAGATATTCATGACTATAACAACAATTTAATTGATGAATCACATAGTCACAAGTCCCGTAAGAAAAAAGAAGATATTACTATTTTAGGTGAATATGGCCATGGAGAAACAATAGGAGAAGTTGAGGTATTAACTGCTTCAAGAAGGACTAATTCATTAATAGCCGTAAGGGATTCTGAAACTGCCAGAATCCCGAGAACTCTTTTTGAAATGTTATCTTTAAGAAATCCATCGATTATGGTTAAGGTCTCGAGGATTGTTGCTAGTAAAATGGCATCAAAACAGGAAAATATTGGAATTCTGAGTCCGTTGAGTAGTAATATACCTCTCATTACGACAAATACTGACTCTCATATTTCAAATGATTACAAAACAATTACGATTTTACCAACAGTTAGTGGCCTACCTGTTAGAGAATTTGCTGATAAATTAGTTCTGGCGCTAAAGACAATTGGGCGTAATGTTATAGCCTTAGACCAGGCATCAACATTGACACATCTTGGACGTCATGCATTTGATGAAAGATTAGCACAATTAAAATTATCTGGATACTTTGCATATTTGGAAGAAGAGTATCAAACAATTGTTTATGTTTGCGACACTCCGTTGAAATCAAACTGGACCTCAACGTGTATTTCACAAGGTGATTGTATATTGCTCTTAGCGGATGCTGATGACGAAGATGTAGCTAATAATATTGGTGACTATGAAAGGTTACTTATGAAGCTCAAGACCACTGCAAGAACAGACTTATGTTTAATTCATGCAGACAAGTATGTCGAGCCTGGATCTACAAGCGTCTGGCTCAAAAATAGGATATGGGTACAAGGCCACCATCACATTCAAATGGAAATACCTAGGGATGATAATGTAGATGAGGGAAGGAAAACTAGTATCATTAAAAATATTGCGGCTAAAATAAGCAGTAGAACAAATCCCAACATTAAATCGAGACTAGAAAATGTTAAAACAAAAGCAATTTTATCGTTAAATAAATTTAATAACCGCTTGAATCGGAGGAACCGTTCTTACGAGACAGTTCAAACTCATAAAAATGATTTTCTAAGATTGGCGAGAATTTTGTCGAATGAAAGTGTTGGTTTAGTATTAGGTGGCGGAGGATCAAGAGGTATCTCTCATGTGGGTGTAGTTATGGCATTAGAAAAACATGGTATTCCTATTGATTTGATCGGTGGCACCTCTATTGGGTCTTTTGTTGGTGGTTTATATGCGAAGGATTATAATATTGTTTCCATTTATGGCAGAGCCAAGAAATTTAGTAAGAGAGTATCATCATGGTGGAGGTTGGTGTTGGACTTAACATACCCAGTAACATCATATATCACTGGTTATGAATTTAATAGAGGTATTTGGAAAATTTTTGGATCTAGTGAAATAGAGGATTTTTGGATTAGATACTTTTGCAATTCTACGAATATCACTAATTCGACAATGGATATCCACGAAAGTGGTTTCCTGTGGAGATTCATTAGAGCGTCTATGTCTTTGGCAGGTTTACTACCACCAATAACATATGGTGGGAGTATGTTGTTAGACGGTGGTTATTTAGATAATTTGCCAGTGATGGAAATGAAGAAAAAAGGCGCAAAGTACATTATAGCTGTGGATGTTGGTTCTGTTGATGATAGGACCCCAATGAATTATGGTGATACATTGTCTGGATTTTGGGTGTTATTGAATAGGTGGAACCCATTTTCAAGACATCCAAACGTACCAAATATGATGGATATACAACTAAGATTGGCCTATGTCGCAAGTGTCAACGCATTAGAAATAGCCAAAAAAACACCTGGTGTTATATATTTAAGGCCACCAATAGATGACTATGCAACCTTAGATTTTGCTAAGTTTGATGAAATTTACCACGTTGGGATGGCATATGCTGATGGTTTGTTTACCAGATGGGAGCAAACTCGTAAAATTCCACCTATTGCCGGCATGGTAGATAGAACAAGAATTAGAAATGGTGAAGAAAGAAAGTCATTATATAGAAGGAGCTCGATCTAGAATCCAACCATATACTATTAGTTACATATATATAGTCATATTTATTTGATTTATAATTTACGAGGATTATAAAATCTATGAGATCTGTATATAAAAATCATGCTACATATTTTTAAGATGAGAAGAGTTAAAGAATCATATTCCAAATAAGCAAGTAGGACACTATATTCATGTACATAACAACTATTCGAAAGAGGTTGATTGGAAATGGAGCACTTAGATGGACAGGAAAAGCTAAGATTCCTTGGATTAATCAAATCCGCAACATTCAAGTAGTCCATAATAATTTATCCACGCATACTGAAGATATACAGAAGAAACTTAACAAGTATGGAAATGTTGCCAATTTGAAATTTGATCCCACAGACAATGTTACAGACTTTACTTCATTTGGCGTTCTACCATTTCTTCAAGAAAAATTAAATCGCTTCTTGCTCGCTGATGATGGACGTGTTACCACAGCACCAGATTACAATGTGCCTCCAACTCATGATCAAAGAACTTTACTATCTGTATTAAATTCAGAGCATAGCTTAATTCATAGGGGAGCAGCTCAATCTGGGAAGAGTTTAGCATTGCTTACTTATACATTAAATCGTACATTATCGAAGGTGCCAAATTTTGGTACTATGAAAAATACAAAATCTCAGCAAACTATTGATTCCATAATATTAGTACCTACTGATCTATTAATTGGAAAATATGAATATTACACATATAATCTTACTAAAGATATCCCTGAAATGTGTTGTCCTGATCAGTTAGTTCCTGGGATCGACCGAAACGATTCATATTCTGTAACAAGAAAACCATTGACTGTGAAATTCTTATATTCCGATGATACTTGTAATACATCGTGCACTTCTGAAAGTCCTTATTTCTGTTCAGATACCCCACAAATATTAATAACCACACCAAGTAAATTTTATGACATTATGAATGATAGGTTATTTGTAAATGGGATTAGGAAAGAAAGCTTAAATGAATTACGATTCTTTGCTGTTGATGAGATGGATTTTCTACTTAACACAACAAGTATCAATAGCATTAATAGTAATAATTTAATTAAATGCGGAAAAAAATCGAAGTTTGTTAATAAAATCGATAAGATTATTGATCAGTTGCAGACTTCACAAGTTGAATACTATTCATCCAACTTATTTCACAGGTTAAAATATGTTGAAACAGCACATAGAAGTATGAATAAAGATTTATTTGCTAATAATAAATTCGATCACTCCAAATTTATTCTTGAAGACAATACATTATCTACTAGCAATGTCTCGATTAATGTTGAACATTTATTTGCAAGTACCCCTATGGAAAAAAGACCAGACAATAGCTTGCTAAAAAAATTAATCAAAACTAAACGTAAAGTTTTATATAAGCCTATTCAATATTGTTTTATCTTTCACCCAAAACACAGGTATCATGAAAGTCTTCTACAAATGTCTAAAAAAAAGTCTAAAAAATTTTTCGACGAGTCCATAATGCAGGAGCTTAAAAAGATTCATAACTTTACAAAACCTGATGATAGATTACAGCAAGAATATAGCAAATACTTATGGGAAAGAATTGCCAGGAATGATCAAAGACAAGAAGACTCGCAAGTTAACTTCATCGAAAAAATGATTCGATTTGATGATTCGAAAAGATTTTATAGAAAACAAGAAAGAAAGATTGTATCTGCTGGATCGTTCAATTTACAGGCGAATGAAAAAATACTTACTGCAAATGAAAATTTAGAAAGCAGACCAAGTCACTTCATCAATAAGGTTTGTACATACTTTATTGAGGCTGTGAATAACAAGAAACAATCCGATCAGGTTTTGTTAAAAGATATTGATACTACTAAGAACTTACCTGATAAAACAGGAACGATAGCATTACTTAATAATGATGTAAAAATGTCAGGATATAATATCAAGAACCTTTTGAAAAGCTTCTTGAAATTTAGAATGTTATCAAAACCGACGCAAATAAATGAAAAAACCTTTACCAATAACCAAGTTTGCTTTCTTAAAATAATTAAAGCGTGTATCCTGAAAATTAGGACAGAATACCCTCTTAACACATATTCGGCGCTAATTGTTGTCCCACCATTTATTAACTTGGAGGAAATTACAAGGAAGCTCAATAAGGATAAATTGGTACTAGACAAATTTGTTTGCCCCAGTAATGGGGAATTCATAACCAAGAGTGAAAATAAGCTAGATGTACTGTGTTTTAATTATAATGCATTGAAGCATTTTTTTCTGAAGCAATCTCCAAAGGAAAGTGATGGAAGGACCAATCTTATTGTCCACCCATATCAATTGATTGGCCAAGATTTTAATGGCCTAACAAACATGATAGTCATCGGTATGGAATCAATGTTACCTCAACTTGCATTAAGTTCACAGGGTCGGAATATTACTGATGTCGCTGGGATTGAAGAACCGTTAAGTGATTTGGCGTATTTTTATTTATCCAAACTATCTTCCTCATCATCATCTAAAGTTAAAAACTTTTTGTTTATTTTAGATGCTTTTAACAAAAATGAAAGTAAAATTATAGAGTCAAGAATAGCAGGTGATTTGCAACGTTTAAGTCAAATTATCATGTATAATGATTTGTCTGAGAATGTAAATGTGACGAAACTTTGTGACGAAGAACATTCTATGAAAGCGAGCGAACTCGTTTACGGTATTGACAAGTCATACATAGAAAGAATAAAGATTGCTGTAACCAGACATGTATATAAATAAAAACCCTATTATAGAATGTGTATATAATCCGTACAATAAAATCTATGAATTTCTGATCATTTATAAATCTAATTACTTTAAAAAATCAAACGTACTCCCATTGCTATATGGCCTATTTAATAAACGTTCCTATAATTGTGCCATAGCTCTTTTTTTATGTTTAATCTCGTCGGGTGCTAAACCATTTAAACCATTATAAATGTCCGAATTTAGCGCAAGTTCTTCAATGGAAGATAAACCTTCATAAAAACTGTTGACTTTAGGATGAGCCATAATTTTATCCTTATTGAAATTCAACACCTGTAAACCATTTCGAGAAACTGCCCTGGACAATGCTACATAAGCCTGGCCTTTTTCGAACACCCGCTTCAAATCAACCTTGACCTTTGGCAATGTCTGACCTTGGGATTTGTGTATTGACAAAGACCACGCTAGTATTAAAGGTAATTGTACTCTGCGAGCTAAAACATTTTCATTCTCATCTTCGATGGTCCATTGTTCTGGTTCGACTAATACTTCCCTAGTATTAAATCCATCTGGAAGTAAAAATCTCACCAAAGGATACTTCAGTTTACTGGAGCTTTCATGTAATGATTTAATAAACTCTACTTTTCTCTCTTTATTACTTTTGAATGCTAATTCTTGAACATCCAATTCAACATCATGCAGTCCTTCCATTATCTCTGGAATATCTTCTAAAAAGTCGAAAATGGAATCGTTTAATGATAAAGGTTTATGTTCCTCTTCTAATTCATTGTTAGCCAGTTTATTACTTTCTTTGTCTTTTTGAAATTGACGTTCTATTTCATCAATTGATGCTTCTGGATTTTTCTTCATTAAATTATAATGCATATACGTATCTCTGTCCATGAAATTAATTACTTGGCCTAATGAACCATTAACTAATGTTTCATCGAAGTTCTTGATACACATTACTTGAGCATTCTTCTTTAAAAAAAGCTTTTGAGGAGCCAATAAATTATTTAAAACCACTTGCCGTTGATCAGTAGGAAGTGACCCAGAATCAATGGCCTTAAAAATCTGAGTCTCTCCCTTTAGCAAATTAAGTCTTGTGTTGTTTGCGTTTTCAACTTCATACCTTGTTGAAAATAGCTCAGCTGGTTCAATACCATCAGGATTTTCCAATTCCCTGCTTAGTCTTCTGAATTCAGCAATGGTTTCATTATTTACCTTCCCATTACGCATATCATTTAACATATTTATAAATGTTTGGTCTCCTCGCTGACGGAAGACTTCTTTGAGTATAATCGTACACTTAATTGCATCCTTCCAAGCTTGACTTTCAAATGCAAAAATTGATTCCTCGACAATTTCTTGGCCATTATAAGTACCTTGGTTGGAAGGTTTTGGTTTGTTTACTGGAGGTAACTGATAAAAATCACCACATACGATCAACTGTATACCTCCAAATGGTCTTTTATTTTTTCTTAATGTTTTAGCTATGGAATCTAATTTGTTTAAAAAGATTCCATCTATCATCGAAATTTCATCGATAACTAAAACCTTGACCTGGCACCATCGTTGGAAAGCTTTTTTGTTTCGTCTTACTTTTTTCATTAAAGCACTAACTGTTCCATCGCCAAGTCCTACACCTGCAAAACTATGCAACGTAATACCACCAATATTACAAGCAGCTAACCCAGTGGAAGCAGTTACTGCAACTTTTCCCTTTTCATGCTTCTGCTTCAATGACTTGATAATCGATCTCAACAATACGGACTTACCAGTTCCAGCTGAACCCGTATAGAAAAGACTCTGTCCATTAGTTGCCATTTGTAATACATATTCTTGTTCACTAGATAGTATTATAGGTTTCACATTCTTGATATTCTCAGTTGTGTGATTGTCTTTATTTAAATTAATTGATGGCTCATGTTCAATATTAAAAGTCTTTTGGGTCGCCAATTGTATAGTAGGATATATATTATCTAACTTCCTAGATTTATTTGCAGATGTTGCGAACGATCGAGCTTGGATTTTGGGTGCTTGGATTTTGGGAGTTAAGAGTGGTTCTGTACCATTCGTTATATCAATAATTCTCTTGGACAGTGAAAACTGTTTTTCTTTTAGATCTGTTATATCTAACGATTCAGCTTTGATTTTCTTATTTTTGGGAGACGAAATATCTATAGTTGGATTTTCTAGAGACGCGGTGTCCATCTTAGAGTTCGATGATAGTTCATTGGTTGTTATATTAGTATCATTATAAATTACCTCATCATCTTGACATGGTGCTTTAAAATTACGAGAACCAAGCATTTGTAGAAGCGCTTCGTCATCAGAAAACGCTACGGACAGATCCAAGTCATCTTCTTCTAATCTTTCATGATCTAGTTCTTTCATCGTACTGTCATCGCTAAATGACGATGAGAAATCAATACCATCAAGAGCCTCTTGCATTTTTCGTTTTTCATTAAGAGTAGGCGTTTGGCTCGTACAAACGATACTGCCCATATTATGTATAACATTTTCAACAGTATTTTTGTCATAAATTTCTGCACAATTAGCAGACATATTGGTTATGTTTATAATGGAAATGGGTCGATTGGATTGAGTTTTGTACGTTGAGTAGCCACGAACGAGCCAATTATTTGAATACGACGCCAGTAAAACAAGTATACGACGAGACATAAAATAAATTACGGTGCAAACAGTATAATATGCAAGTAGTGGTCTTTGTTATCATATGATATATACAGCGTTCAATTCATTAATTGTTGTGTCCTTCAAAATAAATACGTCTATTCAAATATTTACGCGAAGATAAAAATATAAAAATTGGTATTGAAAATCGTTTAGTAAATACTGTTAGTAATTTGATCTCAACAGCAAATAATTATGAACGAGGAGAATATATTAATTGCTGATGCTAGGATATATATTAATGTTATAAATTTGCTTTCGTCTACAGCAAATGTTGAAATTGATGACTTGTCCAATATTTTCAATTCCTTGGGTTCAGAAATGGGTATTGGAAAACCCCATACATACACAAATCTTGGCAATATTTTAGGATTGTTGCTTATATATCCATCAACATCTTCTATTTCAATTGCATATGTTGCAAAGTTTGCACAAGAGATTGCGAAATATGCCAGTTCATCTGAAGAAGGAGATCTCAATGAACCTTTATATGAGGACTTGGAAGAATTCGCCAATTGGATCTCAAATCACTTTCATATAAATGACAATGATGTATTTTCCTTAGATGACAATTTATTAACCCAAACTGCGTATGACTTGGCCATAGATAGTAAGTGTCAATGTGAGTACTATGGTTTCAAAGTGGATACCGACCAATCAGTCAATGAAATGCTCTTCCAGTTTATTCAAGCCAAGACACTTTTTTTATCCAAATATTCTATTGATATACGTGTCTTGGATCCATTATTTGAGATACTAGAGGGATATCAGCCATTTGTTGAATGGTATCGCGGTATTATAATCCCCTTTACGTACTATTGGGATAATTATGGATCTCTATGTAACAAATCATCCTTGGATCTTTATCGGTTTTTGGTGTCCAAATCTTTTAATGAAAAACTACATATTCTAATGGAGCCTTTAAGTCTGCCTGCTTATAGCAAGAAGTTATCTATTAATAATTGGATTGCTAAAGTCGTTATGCCTCTTATCCTGTATTATGATTACGATTTTCAACCACTTCTAGAATGGATGTATATTAATGATAAATGGAATGCTCAGGAGCCATCCGAGAAATACAAAATATGGAACAACACAATACGAACGATTATTTCTTTTAAGGATTATAATAATAAGTCTCTAGAAGTATCGAAATATATTGACATTATTCAATTCTTCCTAGGCTCATGCTACTATTATGCGCTATTCTATGAGACTGGCGAGAATGTGTCGTCGATAGAAATGTTAAGAATATATGACTTGATAAAAGATTCTTTAGATATAATCGAAATTAGAATCGATTGCCCTCATGGAGAAATTAGCTATGCCTTAAAAAGAATAGATTTCGAATTATTAAAGACACCATTAGATTTTGAATCATTTATGGCGGATACTTCCAATCCTTTCGCAGAATTATTCGCTCCGACGCCGTCATCAATATCATTCCTTTACTATATTATTGAAACCTGCGAGAAATTGTATAAAACAAATAAATTCACAATACTTGAATTCTTGAAATTGAAATATTCAAAAAATTCAGACTTCTCATCAGGTGAAAGGGAAGTTGCCAAAATGATGACGAATCTCAATAGTAGTAATTGGACTCTGATACTATCATCTGCTAAACTATTCACAGATTCATTCGTCACAAAAGATCAATCCCAAATTGAAAGTATAAACAAGCTCATTATTGACAGGCTCATGTTTAACAATTTATTTGACGCTGTAGCGGAATTCTACGATAAGGGAGAAATACTTGTTTCTGAGGATACCTTGTTCTCTCTTATAATGAAAAAGTTCTGGGATTCATTTAACAAAGCTTCGAATTTTAATGATAAGATTGGAAAATTGAATGAAGCTTCCCAGAGCATAGGATTAGTCGATAAGATCTCTATAGATACTGAATTATCTGCAGAAAATAAAAGTGAAATTTTTAGAATAAAACATCTTTTTAAGGCTGTGTCTAATTTAAAGAACTTTAAAATTGTTATTAAGAAAGGGTCCCCATTTGTTCCACGTCAATTGATTACTCATTTTGGATTCATTTCCGACATGAATGCGAGCTATGGAGATGAACAACAACGCTCACCAATGGCATTAATATCTACTATTCTAGAGCAAAACCCAAAATCGTACTTGGCATTCGAAAAATTATATAAAATTTTGAATGATCTTCTTATATTCTTCAATGTTAACCTGTCTGAACCAACGTTTTACTTCAATAAATTAAAATCCATTTGCATTGAATCAGCATTAATTGATAATCACTTTCAGTTTGCTTATAGACAGTCTATTGAACTACTCGATCACTATACATCAGCCGAGAATAAAAATCTAAACGACTTTTGGCTTACGCTTTATCAGGTTGGTAAATATGTTTCACCGGAATGGTTGAATGATTCGTTCTCATTTCAAAATGATAAAATTGATGTTTTAATAAAACAGAGACAAATTTTGTCCATGACTCTCAAATATACTAAGCCATCCGATACTTCAACTGACAACAGTAGACTTATCTTAACGCAGTGGGAAAGTGTTAATCACCAAATCGAAGATTGGTACATAAATTTTCAACTGGATCATCTCACTAAAAGTTCATCATCTACAAAACATGCTGTTCCTGAACGTATGGCAAATTTGGCAAATGATATCATGAATGACGCATCTAATACAACAAGCCAGACTAGTGATAAGTTATCTAATTTGTTTGTATCTGGTTTAGGCTGGGCGCTTGGTGCAAATCCATAGTAAATTGCACTTTTAAATAATATGCAGTTTTTGAAATTTAAACAGAAATATTAAAAGAATATGTAGTTTCTTTCAGAACTTTCTTAGATAGATTATACTGTACAGCATGGCGTTAATCACCAACAAACAGCAGGATCTCATTGATGAGATTATATCTAATTATTTGAAAAATTATGATAAAATAGCGCAGCAGTATTTGAAACTTAGACAAAATATATATGAATTGACAACATCGATTACACTGGAATTATCACAAACAAAAGAAAGTTTGGTGTCTGATTTAAATCAGTTTAAGATCCAACAATTACAATACGAATTTGACAAGGTGTCCGAAATATATAAGATTCATTTGAAGGACTTAAGTCTGAATCTTGATATAAAGCAAAATATTCCACTGCCATATATTGACAAACTCAACTATCAATACGATTCATTACTATCAAGAAAAACAAGTTTAGAATCTGAAATAAATACTTTAAAGATTGTTCAAAAACCGTTATTAGATAAGATGAGGTTATTGCTTAAAAGTTTTGAAAACGGCTTAAGTAGTCGAACAGCTAAGAGAATGAGTCGCATAGTAAATGACAGCATAAATTCTGAACCGGATGAAAACAGTAAAGACATAGACGTACAGACGCTAATATTTCATTCTGATGATATGAAAATATTATTCAGCGATGTGGATAGTAAATTAAACCAGTTGACGAACATATGTGAAACAGACGATGTAAACAAGAATGAGGATACAAACCAAGGAAAGAATATAACGCGCTACATAGATGAGCACTTGCGAAATGGAAGGACTTTTCATCTATTGGAAGAAGATAAATACATATATGACGTATCGAAGTCTGCAACTGTTGATACTGCTACATCACTTACTACCGTAGATGAATATGATAGGATGATTGAAAATTTAATAGCTAACATAAAGGACGTGATTGAACATGGTGCAGAATCTAAAGAAAGATGGAGTAGCAATGCGAGAAAACTAGATATAATCAACGAAACCTTGAAAACTTTTGAAGACTCTGTCGATATTTTGGACGAAGAGATGCAACCATAGAAATTTATATGTATTACCTAATTGGTCATTTTTAATAATATATTTACTATAGATCTCAAAACTCAACAAGAGTTTTCAAAATATTATACAGATGGATGTTTCTTATCCAAACTTCATTATATCAATTTTTACTGTAGATTAATATTTGTCATTAATTGCAGTACCGTATATTTATTCATTTATAGGACTAATCAAAATCACTGAATCCCCTCTAACGAAAACCATATCAGTGTTTTTTGTAACCGGTTCTTGATCTTCTGGAACATCATATATGTATTCAACCGCATCACTTAATACCATATTACAATGAGAGTCATATCCTTGCAATTTACCTTTCATTTCTCGAGCACCTCTCAATTTGACTAAAACTAGTTCATCTAATTGATAACGAACCAAATCAAGCGGTTCTTGTTGTTGTTGTTGTTGTTCTGTCCGTACAGTTGACATCCTTGTGCCTTTATTTATGTCCTTCTATGTAAATATATTGTTATTACGTTCTTCAACATTGAAACTGTACAATATGAAAAGACGATTAAAATGTCGTAATAAATGTCTCGTACTGAAAAAACCAGGAAAATGTCTATTCTCCAAAATTTTTCATCAGTTCAAGACAAAAAACGACAGTAGTTTTGTTAAGCTTAGAACAAGTGCAAACATTGTTATAAATATGACTTCTTGTCTTTCAGTAAGATTTTTTCTGAGAAGTGCTAGACGTTTCGCTAGAAATAAGCCTTTGAGGTTCACCGACTTAGAGTCAATAAAATTAAGAGAACCTATCGTACCAACCCACAAGAATTTTGATGTTTCTCCAGATCACCCATTATGGGCATTCTTTCAAGACGGGAACAAATCAGAAAGCTGTTACCGTGAAACAGTAGACTTGGATGTTCAGTCACGTCCCTGGGATTTGGCAGAATTACGTCGAAAGTCTTTCGATAATTTGCACAAGTTGTGGTATTTAGTTCTCAAAGAACGTAACATTTTAGCCAGAGAGGTTAGATTAGCGGATTCGTTTAACGAAAGATCAACACATGCACATAATGATCTTGATGATAAATTGACATTAACACAAAAAAGAATCAAGCAAGTTTTAATAGAGAGACAAGTTGCATATGAGAGAGTACAGACTTTTACTGAAAATCAAAAAGAATACTTATCAAATTTTGAAGAAAGCTATATCAATGCCGACTCTTCAGAAATCATTTCGTTTAATGAAAAATTGATTAGATTACAATATGCATTCTTCGGTATCCAGCCACAATTGGAGGACTACAATTTAGAAGAAGACATCAATGTAAAATTTGTTGAAGGTTTGTCATATGTGGCAAACTTAAAGTTAAAGAGATACTTGAACCGAAGTCCATCAAAGGCAGATGAACTCCAAGCACCATTAAATGGTGTTGTTGAAGAATTGCCATTTTTGTTACGTGACGTCGAGGAGGCAATCGAGGAAGTGCAAGAGTTAAGAAATAATGGTGCTAATGTTGTATTACATAAGATTGAAGTTTTCCCATTCTTAAGAAATGCTCTTGCTGAAGTCATTCACCAGTCTTATGCCGAACAAGAACAATTGTGATATAGAAGCCCTTAGACCGATCCATGATTGGTTTATGCAAATAACTGAATTCGTCTATTCTACGTGTATATATTAAACATTCTTACTAATATTCAATATATGTGAACCATTGGTCCCTACAAAACTTACAACTTCAAAGTCTAGTATTCTGATCGATACGTAGGTACGACATTATTCGACGTGCGACATTTATCTCTTCCAATATGATTGGAAAATAGGAAATGTAGAAATGACCATGTATATGTTATATAACAGTGAACAATTTAAAATGGGCGGAAGAATTCATGGTTTCTTTGGGGGAGTTTTATTGACTTCAGCTTTAACCTATTATACTGGAGAATATTTTCGTAAAAATCAACAATTTATATCGACTCATTTACAAGCTTCAGATAACATAATAAATAATAGTATTCTTTCAGACAGAGACATTACAACGAAAGCGACTCCTATCAGTAAGCATCAGAACACCGTCACCCGTTTGAACTTATTTGAGACCGGTAAAGATATTTGGAATGATGAAATAATTAAAATGGTAAACTGGATATATGGAATTAATTGGTATCAGTGGGGAATTACGGCTGACAAAAAGTTTAATGAGTTAACAGATAAGGTTGCTGCATCTGTAGTAGAAAAGTGATGAATAGTTACTCTTAAGGTATCATCCTGTCATAAAAATGTGTAATTCATTTAATACATACTAGAACTATTGATATAACTGTAATTATAGGGTTTTCTTTTTGTCATCACTATCTACAATTTCATACTCTTCAAAATCATTCTTTTCTCTGGTTTTAAAGAAATCCAAGACATCTCTATATACCACCCAATTTGCGATAGGTGCGATAATCAGGAATATCAAGGAAATAATTACTTGAAAGAGTCCCCACGATCTCGGTAAAACACCTAATACTGAACAACCTAATAACCATCCAATAAAATCAGTAGTGACAGTGTCGTATCCCCTATCTAATTTGCGAAGTATTATATCAGCACATTCTTCTCCTGATATTGGCTTACTTGAGCCTTCAATTGATTTCGTAATTGAAGGTTTGGTCTTCTGTTCCTCTTCATACCCTTCACTTTGAAAGTTTCCGGGAAAAATACAAGAAACACGATAATTGAAAGGTCCCAATTCTTGGCGCAAGATAATTGAGAGTGACTGAATAGCACTTTTCAAAGGTGCATACTGGGCATAGCCAATAAAGGGATAAAAGCTTACAACAGAAGATACAAAAATAATATGCCTTTTCTTGAATTGGTCACAGGGGATGTTTGGGTATTGTGCAGCTATCTGCTTAAATCCCGTGTGAGTTATATTCAATGCAGTATTATAGTTTGTATTAATACCATTTGCAAGTTCATCGCCTGTTAAGTCACCAAATAATTTAGGTATCGATGATCCAGCACAACAAAATATGAAGTCTGGATCTTGTTGCTGATATATAACTACATCCTTCCATAATTTGACGCAGTCTTCGTATCTCGAAGCATCACAACATATGTAGCTTAGCGATCCCTTACTTTCACTTACACTATCCTTTATTCTTGTAATCTGAGCCAACAATTTGCGTTCTGTTCTTGCGACAAGTATAATAGAGCAATTCCTCTCGTAAAGCTTTAAGGCCAAATCGGCCCCAAGTCCTTGTGAAGCGCCAACGATCAATGCAAGCTTACCATCTGGTTGTATTTTGTTTCCTGAAAGCCACATTGGTTATCATTCGAAAGCTATATATATAAGAAGGATAAAAACATATTTCAACGCGTGAAGTGATTTATGCATCGTTTGTGTTACACAATAACTTTCTACAATGCTATTAATGTTCAGAAATACATTAAATCATATCTCTATATTAATAAATAGAGGCGGGTTATATTCTATATACAATTTTATCATTACAAGTATTCTCAAATGAACTTTATGACGACAAGAATGGAGATTGTGGGAGGTCAACTTTTTTGATTTCTGGCCTAGGAATAGTATTAAATTTTTTTGACATTAATAATTTTCCAGACATTGACCCTCCATGGTATTCTAAATTTCTTGGTAGATTCTGTAAATTCTTTTTCATTTCAAAATCAGTAACCTCTCCAGATTCAGGGTCATATTTAAAAAATTCAACCTTAGCCGTTTTAACGGCTTCACGGAACTTATCATCACCATCGACACGGAACTTTGTCAATTTACTAACTGTATGCTTGGTTAAATCATCCAACTCTAAACCCTGTAATTCTAATCTGGCAACAATCTTGGCAGTATACCAAAATTTTATTTCGTAGTCGGAATCGACCAATTCCAAAACAGACATTGGGGCTTTATCTTCACCTAATCTTGGTTCCAATTTTATGATACGGGTGAAACCGTGTGTTCTCTTTGGATATCTTCTGACCAAGTCATTGATAACTTTTGATCCAACTTCATTCCTGTCCGGCGGTTGCAAGAATGAAAATGCTTTATTATTTTTAAGTTTATAGTCGTCATCCTTTTCTGGCATTTGCTTGTCTTCATTCACAGCTTTACTCAAGAAACGTTCAATCTTTCTTTGTGACCTTTTCGCTTTCGTTTTACCGGTAACTATATATTCATGACGGATTAAATTGGCACACAAGTTCTTGTCCATCAGTCTAACGTGACGTGCAACGTTAGCATGAAACTTCTGTAATGATGGCATTTCTAGTATTTGTTGTATATTTAATGTACTTTTAACTAGTTGGTGAACAACGAAATTGAAAAATTTTGTTATACCAAATATGCCGCGAAAACCTTCGTATGTCGTACGATCATAGGAAACTGACGACATTGATATCAACAGTCCTACAACGATTACGTGATTCAAATGCTAACATCTAACTAATACCGAAATGTCTGTTATTAGCATGACTACGTGGTTCAATGAAATCGGAAGTTTTGTATTTCAGCAGCGGATACAAATAATTGACCCATACATATTCTGAAAGTATAAACTATCAAGTCAACAAAATTTCGCACATCATGTTATCATATGAATACATTATATACTCATAGAAAGGAACATGACAGAGCCCTACATTTAGGTATCTTATATGCATCCAAGGCTGATGATATTTGTAAGAAGACAGGGGACTAATCTAGTAATTCTTATACTCTACGTTGTATGTGACTATTCTATTGACCTTATAAAATCTTATCAGCTTTCTTTATTACTTATAGCTAACTAACTAACTAACTTTAACTACCTATAATTAGTTCTCAATTTAGTACGGAATTACAGGGGAAATACTACACTTATTTATTTATAGCTTTCGATCTTACCTGATATATCATGGATCAAGATATATATGTATTTTATCATTATATCAAGATATGACTTCGTGGCCAAGTTGGCTAAGGCGTGAGACTGTTAATCTCAAGATCGTGAGTTCGACCCTCACCGAGGTCGGATTTATTTTTTGAAATTCTTTCTTTAATATTGAAATTGGATCAACATCATGTTGGAATGAATTAACTGCCACGCAACTCAATAATCAGACTTACGGCGCCGATCTACATTCATATAAAATACAGATAAAATGTTTACTTAATCCTGCTCGTATGTACTACATATTAAAAAGTTTGGAACAATCACATCAACCTAACAACCTAGACGTAGAATAATAGCATCAAAATCTATCTAGGGATTCTATTTCTTACCACTCTTCTTGATACCACCACTGAGTAATGGGCCACCCTTCTTTGCTTTATTAGCCATGTCCTTCTTGGCTTGGGCATCAGCCTTAAGTTTAGCCTTGTATGCGACGTCCTCCTCATCTTCGTCGTGCTGCTTCTTCTTTGGATTCTTTAATGGCTTTTGTTTTCCACCTTGACGACCTGACATTTGATTTGTATTAATACGCTGAGTACTGCTAGACGTATTGCATCTCGATTAGAGACTTTGTTATGAGCAAAAAAAAACGTCACTTTTTTAACAGTAACCTGTAAATTACTTGTATTTGCAGGTTATAAGTTTTGGCTTTTGAGTCTAACGATAATCACCAAGCCATCATAGACCTATTATAATACTTCAATTACACAAGTAATCAACAATCGCAATAATATAATGGGTATCTTAGCTAAGGCTGATAAGGAGAAAATTAAAAGAGTCATTCCAAAGGCTAATAATAAGATTGTTGATGCTACTGTGGCAAGATTATATATTGCTTATCCTGATCCAACTGAATGGAAATACACTGAATTGTTAGGTGCTATAGTCTTGGTAGATGATTTAGTGGGACATACATTTTTCTTGAAATTAGTTGATATTTTGGGACACAGAGGTGTTTTATGGGATCAAGAATTGTACATCGACTTTGAATATTATCAAGATCGTAAATTCTTCCATACTTTCGAAATAGAGGACTGTTTGGTCGGATTATTATTTGAAGATACTAATGATGCATCTCATTTTTATAAGCGTGTTACTGGGCGCCAGAAACATGGTTCAAAACAGACTGTTAATAATAAGAATGCAATTGCTTTAAAACAAAATAATCCAACCACCCTGGGACATTCTATACCAGGTCCAAGAGGTGAGTATATGGACGTCAATACTGCGCAGCGGTCGAGGAGGACAAAGGGTGTTTTATATTACGACGGTGTTCCTCCACCTGAATGGAGATCTTTATATTCAGAATTGGAGGCAGCTGGTATTACAGAAGACATGATCGCCGATAACAGAGACTTCATTAAAGATTATATTGCGCAACAAGGTGGCCCTTTAGTTGGCCTAGAACCTCCAATTCCAAGGAAATTACTGAAAAAACATGAATTTGAACCGGAACCTTCTTCAAAATTAACATCTTCTTCTTCGTTAACAAAGAGTAAAAAGGCGCCACCGCCACCACCGCCACCGTCTAAATCACCAGTCCCATCAACAAATTCGTCAAATGACGATTTCAACTTTCAAACGACACGAGAAAGTTCAACCATCCAGGTCTCTAATGATGCATCTGAGATCGAATCTTCCCATAGTCCATCTCCAGATCCACCTTCACCCGCCGAAAAAGATGATTTTAGACCTAAATTTAGATTACCTCCAGCTACTGCAGTTGCGCCAGCAGTTCCTGGCTCATCAGCTCATACAAGTCAATATCATCCGGAACCGGATGCGCAAAATACTCTGCCGTTTAATCAACTACCACATCAGCAAGTCCATAATGCTCCTCCAGCATTTTCTCAAGGTGCAAGGCCTGTTCCACCTCCACCACCTTCAAGAGGTAACCAAAACGTAGTACCACACTCAGGCCCTCCGCCACCACCTAGAGCTGGTGCTACTCCTCAAAGAACGGGCGGTCCTCCTCCCCCTCCTCCTCCTCCCAGAGCTACCAGAGGTAATGCTCCTCCTCCCCCTCCTCCAAGGGCTGCTAGAGCTAATTTGGTGGCTCAACAACATCCAACGCTTTCTCCACAAAACACATCCTCAATCCCACCACCATTATCCCCTACGCAGAATCATACAATATCCCAACCATCTCCACTTCCGCCAACGTCGAACTATGAAAACGTCCCCCAACGTCCACAACATTCATTTCCTCCTACTTCAGCGGGAACATCCCACCCACCACCACCACCACCACGCGTACCTTCTACATCTACCGATGGCCCTCCACCTTTACCTCCTACAGCTACTGGTGCGTTTCCTCCTCGTCTTCCTCCTTTACCTTCTAGGTCTACTGATGGTGCTCCTCCTCCTCCTCCTCCTCCTCCTCCTTTACCGCCTACAACTACTGGTAGTGCTCCTCCTCCCCCTCCTCCTCCTCCTCTGTTACCATCTTCGAATGTTAGTGATTCAAATGTGAGCGCACCAATGCCATCAGTTGATCCTTCGAGAGGTGCTCTTTTGGCATCAATTAGAGGTGCAGGAATTGGTACACTTAAAAAGACCGATAAGTCTCAACTTGAAAAGCCTAGTGTTTTATTACAAGAAGCTAATGGTGAATCACCTTCTATCCCAAACTCCGATGGTGTGTCTGGGACATCTGTACCGGGTCAGCCAGCTAGTTTAGCAGATGCATTGGCTTCAGCTCTCAATACAAGAAAAGGAAAAGTTGCAGTAAGTGATGATGAAGATGATGGTGATGACTGGTGATGGTGTGATGCTAATAATGTGGATCCTGTTGATGAAAAAATTGCCTACTTTCAGTTCTATCATATATTCTAATAAAATTAGAAATAGTAGTGTATATAACTTTTTATCTCATCAAAATATAAAATGAATAATAGTTCTATACTATAAACATATTTTCTTAATAGAATAAGTATGCCAAAAACTAGGTCTGATTTACAGAAGTTACTTGAATCCTTCAACGAGGCTTTGAAGTATTGGTATATATGTCTTGAAGGTTCCGGTGCATCTCACTCGGAGGTGAAGCCTGCTAAAGTGACAAACCCATTGGAAGAGTTGGCCAAGTTATCTAAATTAGTTAGAGCTCATACAACGAAAGTTGGGATTATTTTCAAACCAGAAACCCTTATGAAAGATACTGACGCAGCATTCGGGACATTGGAGAAATTATCTGAAAGTTTGATATTAATCATTTCTATTGTCGGTCAATTAAACACCGAACTAATATCCCGAATGTTTTACAATGAAATTTTAAATGCGGTCCAACTACTTATAGAATCGAACAGCCAGTTTCTTGATGAATTGATCAATATAGAATCAACAACAGAGCAGGGGTCTGAATCTCAAATCACAACTTCGAATAATGAAAATGATATCGATAGAAGATTAGTGTCCGTCGGAAAGTTATGGTCAAACTGTGATGTCTTGACTAAATTGATTAAGGATGGAGAATTGGGTTTATTGTCTAAAACGATAAAACAAAGCATAATTTTGATAGAGGATGGGTTAGACGAGTTTGAAGAATGGGCTGAAAACCCTGACGAATTCGATATGGATGATGATCCATTCGGTTTCAGTGATGATGGAAGTGAAAATGAAGATGATATTCCACGAGAAAATATTAACACCAATGAAATAAGCATAAGTAAAGAAGAGACTCAGCAATTAATTGAATTTTCACAATTGTGGCTATCCAAATTCAAATTGATTAAACTATTGTTGACATCAGTAACTAGATCCTTACCATCAGTTACATCTGGTAAAGTTATCAACAATATATATGATATTCAACGCCTGTTTGTTCATAAGATAGACAAACTAATAGTTGATTTAATGTTGAATAAAGAAGTCGACGAGGAATGTAAGCTAATTTCGGAAGAGATTACAAAGCTATGCTACAAGCTAATAAAAATTGTTAAAGATGTTAACATGTCGAATGAAAGTAAAGTTAAATGGTGTATCGCTTGGGATTCCAAATTTAAAGAGGATTTATAGATTATACTTAGCCTTTCAGTAATCATAATCATTTATTAAATATATTAATATATTTATGTCATATATTTTACAATGAGGGGAGTTTTTATTCTAATAAACCCAAATATTTTGCATGATGTTTCGCATGTTCTTCAACAAAAGTACTAATGAAAAAGTACAGATGATCATAACCGTCTACAATCTTCAAATCAATGTTACCCCTATATCCCGATTCTTTAGCAGCCTTCACAAAATTTTCAGGTTGTAACTGATGGTCTTCGCAATAAAACCCATCTTTAGATCCCTGGTGAATCAATATATCAGGTTGATTGTTGTTCGAATAACCCTGGATTAAATGTGTTGGGTCGTATCTATACCATGCTTCTTTGTCGTTCCCTAAGTAGTTACCAAATGCCTTCTCTCCCCATGTAGAATTCAGAGGGTTTGCAATTGGTGCAAAAGCAGACACAGACTTGTATTTGCCAGGATTTTTCAAAAAACCTGTTAATGCACCATAACCACCCATTGAATGGCCAGTTATTGAAATCTTTTCTTCAAAATCCAACTGCGGGAATTGTTTAGCCAATTCAGCCAACAATTCCTTATGTACATAAGAATACATTTTATAATTCTTCAGCCATGGCTCCTCAGTGGCATCAACATAAAAACTAGCTCCCGTGCCGAAATCATATGATTCGTCTTCTCCGACAATGTTGGCACCTCTAGGAGAAGTGTCTGGGAAGACAACAGCAAAGCCATATTTTGCGCTAAAATATTGTAAAAACGATTTCTCAGAAGCATTATTAGGTGAGCATGTCAATCCTGATAAATAAACTAAGACTGGTGTCTTGGAAAATGACTTATTCAATGCTACTGGTGGAAGAAATACATTAACGTCCATCTTCGTGTTTGTCATCAGGGATGAATGAGATAACTTCAATAATCTCCCATGGAATTGATGAATTTCTTGTTCTGTATTGAAAGGCATAACCCAAATTATTAATGATTGAATATCGAGATCTAAATTAATCTAAGTAATAAGCAATTGCAGAATTTCTAAATAGCAAAAGATCCATAATCTTTAATACTTGCTCGGAGACTTAAAATTCGATTGCGAATTCTGTTGTGCTATACACAGAACTAGAACGAGATTCATTCATACTATATATAAAAAAACGCATCAATAACTAGACTTACCCTTAGGCTCATATGGAAAGAGTAATGTTAAAAATCCAGCAAATATAAATAGGGCACCACTAACAAAAATTGGTGCAGAAGTAGTAATATCCGCATAAATTGCAATTATTGGTGCAAATATACCCATAACACGATTAAACGAAGTAGCAAGGCCAACGCCTGTACCCCTTATTTTTGTAGGAAAAATCTCTGGTGTGTAAGCATAAAGGACACCATACACTATATTAGAGAAGAAACTGAATCCACAATTCCAACCTAGGTTGGCATTACTTGTGGTCGCAGTTGTTGAAGCGTAAAGAAAAACACCAGTTAAAATCAAAGAAATAAAAAGTGTACCCTTTCTTCCAATCCTTAGCTCAACACAAATACCGGCTACTATAGCACCAGGAATTCCTAAAACTGCCACAATTAACGAGTTTCTGTATGTGGTATGCACGCTAAGAGGTTTGTTAGCATCACCATTTCTCTCTAAATACGACGGTAGGAATGCATTATACAAAGGAAATGCAAGACCAATCACGCCCCAAGCAAAAATGACTAAAGATGTAGATATCATTAATTTACGGGACGCAAAGCATTCTCTAATATGGGTTAATTTAAACTTTGATAAATGAGCATGCTTAGATGGAATAATCTCTTGGTGACCATACTTTCTATCAATCTCCTTTAATTGTTCTAATGTTATACTAACTGGCTTTCCGTTAATTTTAGCAATCTTATATAAGTTTTCTATTGCTTTTTCATCTTCTCCTCGGGCCATGTGGAACATTGGTGATTCAAGGACATGGAAAGCAAATCTTGAAAAGAACATTAAAAATGTGATACCTCCCATAGTATATAAAAAATATCTCCATCCTTTGTTGTCTGCACGAAGGCAATCTGTATCGTTATCATCACAGGAGAAATTGCCGATTAATGCCCACGAAATTAAATTTGCTAGAATTTGCCCTAGAGCCCAAAAACCACTCATCATTGTCAAAAGGTACTTTTGCGGGGACGGCAAATTTTCAATAAATATTGCTGAATCGACAGGAAGATTTCCTCCGACCCCAAAGCTCCATAATGCAGCGAAGACACCTAAGGCCGCAAAGTTTGGTGATGACCCTGCTGTTGTAGCCCATATAGCTGTGCATAAGAATGTTAAATTAAACGCCCATCTCCTTCCAATTATATCTGAAGATAAGGACCATACCAATGCACCCGCCAATAATCCTAGATTCTGGGCTAACGTCAAATATGGCCCTTTACCTTCAGGTGCATGAACACCATCAACTTCTGTCAACCTCGGTAATATTAAGCTTGTGACAATGGGCCAAGCATTATCAGAAAGCCACCCAAAACCAGCAACAAAGAAGAGTCCATATTGATATTTTCCAAACCCAATTTCATCAATTGACTTTGATAGCAATTTTGATTTTTCTAAATACCGTTCACTAAAACCAGAATTTTCATACAAAGTCGAATCTGAAGAAAGCGCTGTATCAGATTCATTCCAATCTTCTTCAATTATTCTATCTTTCTTCGTTTGTCTATTCACATTATTCTCCGTGTTCATCGTAATTGATGCGGGCATGATATAACTTTATAAGACCCTGCAGCTATAGCTAAGTAGAACAATTAGATTTGCTGATAAAAAAAGTATACAATAAATTTTGTGATCCTTCAAGTATTGCAGTCTACTATAATTGGTTTATAATAGAAATAGATAACAGTTTGCAATAATTTATTGACTAAAAGAACATAATTAACCAGAATTATTAAATACTTAATATTGTCTCAGCATATTTTTTGTGCAAGGATTTCTCAGCTGCAGTTGTGGCTTTGTCTTTTGCATATGCTTAGATTCTACTCTAAAAGAAAAGTTACTAGTTTATTTTAATATATTTAGAATATATTCTTCTACCCACCAATCTTTGAACCAATTTTAACATCATTCATGCCTTGTCAATGTACATTCCCATACCACATAGTTTTGTATACCCTTATTTCTCTACCAAGTTCCTAGGATTTTTCCATAGTCATCATCAGGTATGTCTAATCAATACTCAAGTAACTGTCTCGACTGTTTTATGTCTAAATGGAATATTTTGTCCATGTCTATAAGAAGTTGATGATTGGTCGAAACTTGCTCGTCGTCTTCTAATATTGACCTAAACACAATGATGCATACCTTAGATTTAAGGAAAGTGACAATCAACTACAATGAATAAGTTTTTATTAGTTGAAAAGTTCTATCTATGTCAAATACCTTTTGGAATTAGAAGAAACATAGTTATATGGTGCGATTGCAATGATAATAGGAGAATCTGGTATTCATTCTGCAGCTCACGGAGATCTAATAGGTAATCCTGCTCGTGGCATGCGGAAGTTATAATGTAGGTAGTATGTGATATAGCCAATGGGCTTGAGCCATCTTGATTGGATTTAACGAAGTCAACGAGTGAGCGTCGTCCGTGATTAATACTGTTGACATGGTCAAAAAAATTTAATATTCTATAGCTACAAGTGCAATGGGAATATAGTCAAAGTATTATCCACCATCCACCATTTATTATCCGCCATTATATATAAAAAGCATGGAGCTCATTTATAAGTTGATGCAAAAAAGATTGAATCATAATGAGAAGTCTAACACGAATTAAAACCAACTATATTGGAACTGACCTAAAATTGCCTTCAATTAAGTCTATATCTAATTCTATTTTTAATTCTAACTCTAGATCTAATTCTAAATAGCAACAGAAAAAACCATAGTAGCTAATAAGGTATAGCCAATGGCGTTCATGAGCTGGACCTTATTTTTACCGAATATTAAAGATACACCACTGGACATTTGATCTTCACCATTGGTTTGACCAGTATTCGTAAAGTTAATACCAGGTTTATCAGCAGAATCAAGTTCTCCATTCCAACAATATCTATCAAAGCAGCTCTTACATTGATCGGATTGTTCTATGCCATTTCTTTCTTGTTCTCTTCTAATAATTGCACAACCCACACATGCAGCCCATTCCTTGTCCAAAGTGCTGTTCAATCTAGAGGCCGCTTCATAACCATTACGTATAATTCCTTTTTTTTCCTTATCATCGTAGTCCAACTGATATGTTGAGGTATTAGACCAGTAACTAAATGGTCTATTTGCAGTGTAAACAATCAATGGTGAATCAAAAACTGAGTCCTTACGCGTGGTATTATCCAGGCCAATTAATGATGTTAAATTTTTTGCATCACATCCGAAAAATGTTGGCCTGGTAGTCAAATTCAAATTACGAAATGTGTCAGCATCTGGGACATATGGAAAAATGGTACCATTGCCTTGTTCCAAAAATTGCCTTTCGTATGTTGCAACCATTGCGGTACCATTTGGCCAACTTTCGTCAGTATCCGCCGAATTGTCATAAGCAAAAATGACATCGACTTTACGTTGAGGTTGCAACAATGGATGCAATGGAATATTTTGCAAATCCTCTCCCCCGTCAACCAAGTATAACGTATCATTTTTAACGATTGATTTCACTTCTGCTTCGTCTGTCTTATAAAAGGGATTTGGATTATATACAGCAACGTCATTTTCCTTATCTGACACTTTATCTAAGAAATGAGTAACAATTTTTTTTACCGTGTCAGAAAGAGAAGTAGTATTAATCTGCAATACAAATTGATTGAACAACGAAGACGATGTACCCAAAACGTAACCTGCGTTATCGAAACCTGCAATACAACTACCATTAGTTGACTCTCCATCTTTGACATCCGTACCGATGTATTTCACATCAGAAAATTGATACAATGAAGGATCCCACGATCCCATTTCATATGCGTTAAATTCAAAAATACTTGAATTACCACTGATGATCTTAGTCCCAGGTGTCCTACCATCTGCCACCACAATAGGAAATGGCATTTCATGTTTCTTGAAAGGATCCATATCACGGATGTCCGACCATGTCATTCCAGCACCAAAGTTGTCCAACGTACTAAAGAATTGGTGTGATAATGCCCTAGCCCATGTATCAGTTAATGAAACCTCAAAGCCAGCTCCTTCCTTTGCATTTAAATCATTCGAAATTCCTTTGTAGTACTTATAGGTCTTCGCAACATTCCAACCGCCGTAGTTGATAATCGAGTGTTCCAAGTCCCAAATATCGCCATCTTTCAAAATTTTCTGAACTGATGTGAAGTTATTCAATGCAATCGTACCCACTAACCAACTACCACCTGATAAGCCTGTCAAGTATGTAGCCGATTGTAATAATCCACCCAATGCATCATCAGTTGCGCCGTTTGTTCTGCTGTCTAACGCCGATAATTGACCTGCACCATTCAACATCGCTCTGTATCCACCACCCGAAAACGAAATCCCAACCGTAAGTGGTTTACTAGTATTCTTTACGAAATCCTCCGCATCAAAGTCCTTCATATTAGCGTTTTTTAAAAATTCGATCAAATTCTCGTTGGTGATCTTTTGACGGCTTTCGATCCATTCTTTCTCTTCGTCCGAAATATCGTTGGCAGTTCTTACCAAATCCTTGGATGGACATTCAACTAACCCGGGAGCATATCCTCCTGTGGGTGACCAACAAACAACTGTAGTAACAACATGTAAAAATGCAAATAGATCAAAAAATTTCATGTCCGCTCAGTTATATATCAACAATGACACCTAACTATGAGATATTCAGCTAATGGCTCTTACAAAAGAAAATTTTTTTTTTGAAAAACAAACGTAGAATACCTGCAATACTTAAGATGTCTAAATCGATGACCGGAGCATTATAACAATTATGACCCGGTCGTATTTTTGATGAAGGCTTAAAATCGGTTGCACTCGGTGCCATCGCGACTTTGTTTTTCGTTGCATTCGATGATGTATGCAATTGCTCAAATGTACAATAGTTAAGATGAATTCAACCTCGTTCGTAACTGCTCGAAAACATAAACCATATACATACTCATATATATAAACCCATATACATATAGTCGTCCATATAAGCTTTTATATAACCATGTTGTATCTAGTAAAACACATACAATTGAATATCAATTGAAGGGTGCTAAAACAAGGTATAGTTCGTGATGAGATTTGAGGCTGTGGTGGCTTATAGCCAAGAAAAACCAATTATCAGATGAGCTCATATAATAACTTCAGCAAAATATAAATCAACAATTCTCCGATATAGTGTAACGGCTAGCACGGTTCGCTTTCACCGAGCAAACCCGGGTTCGACTCCCGGTATCGGAATATTTTTTGTAACTGTGTGGGCCCAATTAAATTCAGTATACTGGTAGATCATAGCACATTAGCGGTGACACCAACGACGGCGTGATTGAAATCACTTTCCCCCTAAAATTTGTTGCGGTATGAGTCCTACAGAACCCTATAAGGTCGTATTGTAATACTACAAACAGAGTTAAAGATAATTTAACCGCAACGTTACTGGCACGTGATCATCAAAGTATGTGGAGGCTAGACAAAAATTGATAAAGTATACTACGATAATACTTCATCAGGGTGTATAAATATCAGACGTGAATAGTTGAAATGCCACGGTTGCCATCGTCGTCAGACCCCTTTCAAGACCTGAATGAGTTTCCAAGGAGCAACGGCATTATGTCTAGAATCAATAATATTATCCAGGAAAAGCTCTTTAGGATTAACCATCTTGGACAACTGACTTTAGAATGGTATCAGCAACAAGCATTGTGGAAGCGTACAGCATTGCAGGTGCTTTTTGTTTTTAATGTCATTGCGGTGGTTTTGGTGATGGTGTTCCATAAATCCATAGTTCATGGAATCGTAGTGGTATCGGATAAGTGGTTGGAATTGAAATTCGGCCGGGCGATACTATTCACCTTGGTATTCATGGTTGGATTTCCGCCGTTGCTTGGCTTTTCAGCGTTATCTATGTTGACAGGAATGGTTTATGGTTTCACGCATGGGTGGATATTGTTGGCGTGTGCGTCGATCTCAGGTTCGTTCTGCTCTTTCCTTGTGTTTAGATATTTGCTCCATAGTAGGGCTGAGAAACTCATGAATTCAAATAAAAGCTTTCGGGCTTTTTCAGAGATATTACGAGAAGATTCCAGCCTTTTCATATTAGTATTGTTGAGACTTTGCCCATTACCTTATTCGTTGTCGAACGGTGCGTTGGCTGCGATTCCTCAATTACCGGCAACAACATATTTCTTAGCATCATTGATTACATCACCCAAATTAATGATTCACATTTTTGTTGGTCATAAGTTAAAAGATTTAGGGGACGAAACAAAGGGCAAATCGACTCATCTCATTGACATAATCAGTATTTTAATAACAGGCGCTGCTGCGTCTTTAGCAACATATGTTATTTACAATAAGATGCAAAGAAAACTAGAATCCTACCACCAAAGAGGTATAATTCCTCGTGATGATGCAACTATCTTTGGTAATTTTGAAGATATAGAATCGTCTAATAACGTTGAATTAAATTCTGCTGATTTCGATGCGGATAATTTCATTATAGAAGATGAGGAAGAAGGTGAAGATGAAAGTACCACAGATCAGGTTTCTGCAACAACAAATAAAAAAGTGACTGTTCATTCGAAAGACCAAATCGTTGACGATGAATTTGACGTGAATGGTGATGTGGATGACTTGGGTTTGGGTGAGATATCTGAAGATTTTAAGAAAAGTAAAAATGGTTATAGAGATTATTAGTTTATTAATATACTTAGATATTAAATTGACAATTTTCATGCTATGTAAGGGTCTAAATTTATTCGTTATGGTAAAAAAAAAAACTATGAAACAAATATGCAAAATATAGAATAAACCAAATTGAAACACCAATAAAATCACAAAATATCGCAAAATAAATAAGTCTAATCTACATACATAATCCTAGTTCTTCTTTTCTCCACCGTATCTGATGTGGTTAAACCACCAATTTTTGTATTACCATTTACGTCTTTATATGATCCACCTTCTTTAATAATCTTCGCGGCGTCATCTTCACAATAGCTTGCCCCATTAATTAAATAGTAATCTGTGCTTATTTGATTGTGGCATTTATGACATGTCAAGCAATGCAAATGCCATTTTTGGCGTAATTCATTTTCAACGCACTCCCCTTCAATACCATGTGAACAATTTTTGCATAAAGTTTCATTCAACTCATGATAATGATTATGGCAAAAAGCATTATCATCGAAAACGTAACATTGGACTGATTTACTAAACTTAATAGTGCATCCTGAGTAAGCACATGTAAAACAGGATCTATGCCATTGGCCAGATAATTCTCCAGTTTTAGAAAAAACGGCCTTCTGTGGGCCTTTACTGGATGAAAATGTGTCCTCATCACAAACACGACACGGTCCTTTGCCTGATGGATACTTCATAGATCCATCAAGAACTTCGTTCCTATCGTAGTTCCCATCGCCTAATTCAGGTACTTGTTGAACAGAAAAATTGATGTTTTTCAACTCTTCTTCCACCAGATGATTCTTTGGTGATAAAGGTTTAACTTCAATTCTTTCATTATCATTATTATAAGGTACATCTTCAATACCTTTACTATTATAGGAACAATCATCCGATTTGTTATTCTCAGAAAGATTGAGGGATATTGGTTTTATTGATTCCCATGTCGTATTTGTAGCATCTTCCATGTCTTGATTATCAAGCAAATTTAGATTTCCAATTTCCTTTGAGCCTTCTTCAGTATCCTCCTCGTCAATATTCTTGATGCTGAAGGTAGGAACGGGTTCGTTCATTGTAACCGCACCATTTAGAGTTAAACCAGAACCAGATTCTGCTGATATATTTTCATTGGAGTTTTCAACTTGTGATTCTGAGTTTTGATCCGGTACCGTATGTGCTGTAATAATATCATCATTATCTTCACCAACTTTCAAGGCTTGTAATTGACGTTGCATTGTTTCATTGGCCCTCTCATCTTCATCTTCATCGTAATTTGAACTCTTTGAAATAATTGAACTAACCATAGATACCTGACTATCTCTAGGTTGACTATTGCCTCCTAATTCTAAGAAATTTTGATATTCACTATTCAATTGATTATCATTTCTCAACTGTTGATCCCTAAAATTTTGAAATTGATCCGATGGGTCATTATTATACCCGAAAGATACGTCTTTCCTAAGTAAGGTATCATCACTAGCATTATTTACATAATTTTGATTATATGAAAACCTATCGGAGTTTTGAGAGGGTGGTTCAAATTTTGCCAATCCAATTTTTGATGGAGATGGTGTTGGTAATTGAGGTGCTTCTTTAAATGCAGGGCTGTTTGGCACAGATGGAGATTTTGGAATATAGTTTTTATGGTCCTCAATGTCTTTTCTGAAATCATTAAGGGCCGATGATAATCTTTGCTTTTTAATCAAAAACTTTTCGGGTTGTAGATCGCAACTCTTCGAGGTTGGCGGTGGTGATGGTAAGCCATAGGCTGGCTGCTTCAGCGAAGATGGTATTAACTCATCCGTCTTTATACTTGACCGACTTGAGCGCATCGAATTGAGATCGTTATTCTGCCTATATGCTTTCCCAACCGATGATTCACTAGTTGTATTGTAAGATTCATTCTCGGATGATTCGCTGGCACTATCATTGTTCTCGGGACTATAATTTGCACCATGTTCTTGTTCGTTTAAATTTAATGATAAATTCTTCAAGTTCTTATTCTGAGCAGATGTGGGAATAAATGTAAACCCATTATTGCCTGGAGGTGGTAGTTGTGCCTTATCCGGAGAATCGTAGTGCTGGATATGTACGACTGGTATATTAGTATTCGCACATCCAGCAGTCTGTGGCTGGTTTTCAGACTTCTGTGAGTGTATGGATGAAACATCAGGAGAAAGCCCCGGACTTTGGCTCATATTTGGCTGATATTCGGAGTGCACTCGACTCTCGTTGACTGGGTATGATGTATGTTTTTGTAGTTCTCCAAACGACTTCGAAGTTTTGGCTGAACCAGGTATCACGTAACCATCATCATTTTTCATTGAGCTTACAATCGAATGTGCTGCGGAATTTGGCGAAGAGCTTGTCGCCGTTAAAAACTTCAGGTCAGAAGGAGATTTAATAGATCTGCCGTCGACTGGGGAGCATCCTTTCAAATTAACATCAAATCCTGCCCTCTCATAAACTCCCCTGTACCTATGTTCTATTTTGAATGGTGGAAACGCAGAATGTTGAATCATTGGTGATGTCTCAGTTTTGAAGTAGTGAGGCAATTTTTGTAACTTGGGTTCCATTAGCCCTTCCTTTACTGTCTGTTGTTTTGTTCCTATTGAGTAGCTATAAAATTTCGTATTTCGAACTACCACTATTCAATTTGTATGACAACGAATTTGATACGTATTCCTCACAGATGGGCAACAAAAAAATTCTGGTTACGCTTGGACAATAAGTCGACTTAATTACTTCAATGGGAATTTGTTTTGCTTTAGTTGGTGTTTTTTTTTTAACAACAGATTTCTTTATAAATCAAAAGAATAACAATAAGCTTACCGACGCGTACGTCGCGATTCGTAGGAGATGTCTTAGAAATTTAATTTTGACGACATTTTGGATCGATTATTTCATGCATCTACACGAAATTAATAGATAAGAGTAGACAGATTGAGGATATGTCATGAATAGCGTATATACCGGGCTTTCGTTATCACTAGTGGGAAATAAAAGATTTGTTCTCACAACAAACGATTATGAAAACACGGTTTTATTGTTTAGAAAACTACTAGTAAAAACATGTCAGTTTAATCCAGAAGCTATATGCGAGGTTGATGTGAAATATTACCTAGATAACAAGTCTGTGGACGAACTTGTACAGCAGATGCTGTATTGGGATGACACTATGAAAAGCCGTATATTTAAGAATGTGGTTGTCTGGAGGAACATGGAGAATTTGTCATACAAACAGCAAAAGGAATGGCTTTGGCCGTTGTTGAACCAGATTGATGAATACGACACAAACGCCTCAAGATATAACCCACTGGCTACGGTTCAGGTGGGGAGCTCCGTGATACAAAAGCCTGACATATTTACAATAGTGGCGTTGATTGAATCGGAGCACGCACAACCCAGGGTATATCAGTATGTGAAGGAGAAGTTCTGGTTTGCCCAGAACTTTCACTACGAAGCGACCACTAACGAGAAACAAGACCATACCCCGGACGACTATATTGGACTCGTTCTCCATGTCAGGGAATGTACGAAGTCCAAGGTCTACACATCGCCCGAGATTCAGCGCTACATCTACTCGTTGGTTGTCCACGCCAGAAACCACAGACTATGTTCCCTCGCGCCAATCCACGCCAGATTGTCCACCAGAACTATCGATGCAATGCAGTTTCTTGCCGAATGCATGGTTGGGTGGAAGCAGCACGGTACCGATAACCTTTACGTCACACCTGATTACTGCAAAATTGCCATGAGAAAGATCGGCTACTGGCTCATAGACTGGGAGTATGGGAGCACCTTCAATGTCTCCAACGACAGTCGTACGGATGCTGATTTGGAATACAGAAAAAAATTAGAAATAAGCATGCTTACTGGAGACTGGTACGGAAGCGATTGGAATTACGTCAAAAAGTACCTCGATAGCTACAAGACCGATACCAACGCATCAAATTACGTGAACAAAATTGTTGAAGACGTCTTGAAATCAGTTCGCCCCCCAATATGATGCTTGGGCAGCTACATGAACTACATCCCGGTAATAGAGAGCGATCGCTATATCCACCGGGAGTACATTATTTCTGTTGTTGATACTGTATAATTGCATTAGTGTGCTTATGTAATCAAAATTATGATTGTTTGCCAGCGTGGACGAATTGATCAACCGGGTCAACGACTTAAACATATATAGTAAATAGAGATATCAATTGAAGAATTCGTGTATAATTATTATCAATCAAATCAATCAATCAATTACCATAGTTGATAATTTTATTATATAATTTCTTTTTTTTCTTGTTCTTACGTTAACAACAATTTTTCAACTACCCCTTTTTCACAAGTACAAGTTAAATTTTCAAAATTTGCTTTATTAAATAAGAATAGGAATTAATTAAAATGTCTAATGATATCCCTATTGATTTCACTGAGTTAACTCAGTTAACTGAATTAGGCATTCAACAAAGTTCGCTTGATTTTAGATCCACAACCCTTGAATCGGATCACTATGTCTGTGTAAGGGAACAGGGAGCGCTGGGTAACACAGTTGCGATCATTGATTTGAAGAATAACAATGCCGTCACCAGAAAGAATATGAGTGCTGATAGTGCAATTTTGCATCCTGGCCAGCTTGTTATATCGTTACGGGCCAATGGTACTACGTTACAGATTTTCAACTTGGGTACCAAGCAAAGATTGAAGTCATTCACCATGGACCAAGCAGTTGTTTACTGGAAGTGGTTAGATAATGATAACTTGGGCCTTGTTACTGCAAACTCTATTTATACGTGGTCGATATTTGATGGCAGTAATGATGGGCCTGTTAAGTTGACTGACAGACACCATACATTAAACAACTGTCAAATCATAAATTTTGTTGCTGAACCCCAATTGAATTGGTTTGCTGTGACTGGTATAACTCAAGAGGATGGACGTATCGCGGGCCACATCCAATTGTTTTCAAAATCACGTAATGTTTCCCAAGCTATCGAAGGGCACGTTTGTAAATTTGGGCAGATTAAGTTAAACGGTGCTTTGCATCCTACGAAGGTTTTCTGTGTGGGTAACAAGAATGCTCAAGGTCAAGGTAATTTGCACATTATTGAAATTGACCGCGTAGAAGGTAACCCAGAATTTTCTAAAAAGTCGGTGGATATTTTCTTCCCACCTGACGCGAACAATGACTTCCCGATCAGTTTACAGGCTTCTGACAAATACGGTATTGTCTACATTTTAACGAAATATGGTTTCATTCATTTATATGATATGGAAACTGGTTCCAACTTATTTGTTAATAGAATTACAGCAGACCCAGTTTTTACCGCAGCTGCTTACAACAATGGCACTGGTATTATAACTATTAATAAGTCGGGTCAAGTCTTGAGTGTTGAAATCTCCCAATCTAAAATAATTCCTTATATTTTAGAAAAATTGTCTAATGTTCCATTAGCCTTATCCCTCTCGGCGCGTGGTGGATTCCCAGGAGCTGAGAACTTATTCACTCAGCAATTTCAAAACTACTTAAACCAAGGTGATTATACTAATGCGGCAAAGGTCGCAGCATCTTCTGAACAATTACGTACTCAAGACACTATTAATAAGTTGAAACATATTACGCCTCAACCTGGACAAATTTCCCCAATTTTGCAATATTTTTCTACATTATTGGATAGAGGTACCTTGAATAAATATGAATCGATTGAGTTAGCTAAGCCTGTTTTGCAACAAGATCGTAAACCATTATTTGAAAAATGGTTGAAAGAAGATAAGTTGACATCTTCCGAAGAATTGGGTGACATTGTCAAATCATATAATGATGCTGGTCTTGCTTTAGCTGTCTATATTAGGGCCAATGTTAATATTAAAGTTGTGTCTTGTTTGGCGGAGTTGGGTCAATTTGATAAGATTTTACCATACTGTGAAAAGGTTGGTTACCAACCTGACTATACTAACTTGATACAAAATTTAGTCAGAGTTAATCCTGATAAAGCAAGTGAATTTGCTACATCATTATTAGCTTCTCCAGACTCTAATTTGAAAATTGAAAATATTGCTGATTTATTTTTTTCTCAAAACTATATCCAACAAGGTACTGCTTTCTTATTGGATGCTTTGAAGAATGATTCACCAGCTGAAGGACATTTACAAACTAAGGTTTTGGAAATTAATTTGTTACATGCACCACAAGTTGCGGATGCCATCTTAGGTAACAACATGTTCAGTCATTACGACAAACCAACAATTGGTAAATTATGTGAGAAATCAGGTTTATTCCAAAGAGCTTTAGAGCATTACGATGACTTGAAAGATATTAAGAGAATAATTGTTCATACCAATGTTTTACCAAATGATTGGTTAGTTGCCTATTTTGGTCAACTTAATGTTCAGCAATCAGTCGCATGTTTGAAAGAATTATTAAGTAACAATATACAACAAAACCTTCAAATTGTTATCCAAGTTGCAACCAAGTACTCTGATTTGATTGGACCGTTGACTTTAATTAAAATCTTCGAAGATTATAAGTGTAATGAGGGTGCATATTATTATTTATCCTCGATTGTCAATTTGACCCAAGACCCGGACGTTGTTTTCAAATATATCCAATGTGCGGCTAAAATGAACCAAGCCAAGGAAATCGAAAGAGTTGTTAGAGACAACAATGTTTATAGTGGAGAAAAGGTTAAGAATTTCTTGAAGGAATTTAAACTAGAAGATCAGTTACCTTTAATTATTGTCTGTGACAGGTTTAATTTTATTCATGATTTAATCTTATTTTTATATAAGAACAAATACTTTAAATTTATTGAAGTTTATGTTCAACAAGTTAATCCCTCTAACACTCCTCAGGTTATTGCTGGTTTATTGGATGTGGACTGTGATGAAAGTATAATTAAAGGACTATTGACATCAGTATTGGGACGTGTTCCAATTAAGGAGTTAGTTTCCGAAGTCGAGAAGAGAAATAGACTCAAAATATTGTTACCTTTCTTAGAAAAAACTTTAGAAGGAGGGTCTACTGATCAAGAGGTCTTCAATACTTTAGCTAAAATTTACATTGATTCTAACAATAATCCCGAAAAATTCTTACAAGAGAATACAAACTATGATACTCTTGCTGTTGGTAAGTATTGTGAAAAGAGAGATCCATATTTGGCATATATTTGTTACTCAAAAGGTGGTAATAATGATGAATTAATTAATATCACTAATGAAAACAAGATGTATAAGTACCAAGCAAGATACTTGTTGGCTAAATCTGATTTTGATTTGTGGAACAAAGTCTTGACAGAAGAAAATACTCATAGAAGACAATTAGTTGATCAGGTTATTGCAACTGGTATTCCAGAATTAGATGATCCAGAACCAATAAGCATCACGGTTAAAGCATTTATGGAAAATGATTTACCTCATGAATTAATCGAGTTATTGGAGAAAATTATTTTGGAAACATCGCCTTTTAATGATAATACCTCATTGCAGGGTTTATTAATTTTAACTGCTATTAAGGCTGATACATCGCGTGTAATGGGATACATTGAAAAGCTAGATAAGTTTGATCCTGAAGAAATTGCTCCATTATGTATCGACAACCAATTATATGAAGAAGCTTTTGAAGTCTATGATAAGTTCGAATTGAGATCTGATGCAATGAAGGTTTTGGTTGATGATATCATGTCTTTAGATAGAGGTGAACAATATGCCGAAAAGCACGATGCATCTGAATTGTGGTACCAATTAGGTACTGCTCAGTTAAATGGCTTACGTATTCCTGAAGCCATTGAGTCATATGTTAAGTCTAAGAACCCAGGCAACTATGAACAAGTTATTGATATTGCTGAACATGCAGGAAAGGAAGAGGAGTTGATTCCATTCTTAGATATGGCAAGAGAAACTTTAAGAGAGTCTGCTATTGATGGTGCGCTTATCAATTGTTATGCTAATGCCAATAAGTTAAGCGAAATAGAAAAGTTTGTAAGTGGACCAAATGTTGCCGATTTGGAAGCTATTGGTGATAAGTTATTCGAAGCAAAAAACTATAAGGCTGCCAAGATCTTGTATTCTAATGTTTCTAAGTATTCTAAGTTAGCAACAACTTTAGTGTATTTGAAGGATTACCAAGGCGCTGTTGATTGTGCTAGAAAGGCATCTAACACTAGTGTTTGGAAGCAGGTTAATTATGCTTGTATCGAAAACAAGGAATTCAGGTTAGCACAAATTTGTGGTTTGAATTTAATTATTGATGCTGAAGAGCTTCCTGAGTTAGTTAGGCTTTACGAACAAAATGGTTACTTCAACGAATTGTTCGCACTCTTCGAAAGTGGATTGGGTTTGGAAAGAGCTCATATGGGTATGTTCACTGAATTAGCGATTTTGTATTCAAAGTATAATCCTGAAAAGGTTATGGAACACTTGAAGTTATTCTGGTCTAGAATTAATATTCCTAAGGTTTTGACTGCTTGCGAGGAAGCCCATTTATACCCTGAATTAATCTTCTTGTACTGTCATTATGAAGAATGGGATAATGCAGCTTTGACTATGATTGATAAGTCTGAAGTTGCATTTGATCATTCCTCTTTTAAAGAAATCATAGTTAAAGCATCGAACTTAGAAATCTATTACAAAGCCATAAACTTTTATATAAATGAAAACCCATCCTTGTTGGTTGATTTATTATCGGTATTGGCTCCCAAACTCGATTTACCAAGAGTGGTTAGGATGTTTGTTAAATCCGATAACTTACCATTAATAAAACCATTCTTAATTTCTGTTTTGGACAAGAACAATTCTGTTGTTAATGGTGCTTATCATGATTTGTTAATTGAAGAAGAAGACTACAAATCATTGAAATCGTCTATCGAAAATGAGTCAAATAATAGATTTAACTCGTTGGATTTAGCTGAAAGATTAGAGAATCATAATCTTATTTTCTTCAGACAAATTTCTGCTACATTATACACGAAGAACAAGAAATTTGTTAAATCTATCTCGATATTGAAAAATGATAAATTGTGGGCTGATTTAATTAAAACAGCAGCTGTCTCCAAATCAACTAAGATTGCTCATGAATTATTGGACTATTTTGTCGAAACTGGCAATCGTGAATGTTTCGTTGTATTATTGTATACATGTTACGATACAATTGAATATGATTATGTGCTTGAATTGTCATGGTTGCATGATTTGGGCAATTTTATTAAGCCATATGAAATTTCTGTTACCTTCGAAAACCAGAAGAAACTTACAGAAGTTCATGATGATTTGCAGAAAAGAAGAGAAGCTGAAAAGCAAGACGAAGAAAATCCAAGTGGACAGCCATTGATGATCACCAATGGTCCGGCTATGAATCAAAGTATTACTGGATTAGGATATCAACCAACTGGAGCTGGCTTTGGTAATGCTTTTTAAAAATAGAAAATTTAGAGTGATTGCTACATTCCAAAAATGTAGATTTATTGATAACATTACATTTAGAAAAATTGTGTTTTATTTTAAATTGTATTTTCTCATTAATTTTTTTTTTTTAGTTTTTTTGATGGTTTACGTTTCAATATATGTTTTGACATTATGTATATATAGCTAGCTATGTACAAAAATAAGTAGGTGGAATTGAATAGCGTACGTTACCAGAAGTACTCCTAGAATTTTTCATTCTTTATTAAGTGGCTTAGTACTGTTTTGAATGTCTTCGTTAAATTCTTTAAACTACAATTTCTTAATAGATTTTCACAAAGTATGATTAGTTTGTCATCTGGATCGAATCCAGACATTGCACAGCTCACCTCTTTAAGTTCTTTATTCGTGCAAACTATACTAATTTCTGGAGGTTTTTTATTGCCAGCTATACGACCCAACAAAGTTATATTGACTCTTTGGCATTGTAAATCTTTCTCAAGTTTTTCAATAACAAGTTTACCTTTTCTCGCCGTGTTCTTTGAAATATGATCGTATTTTATATTTCTAAGAGAATCAAATTTATCATGTTTATATTGAACTAGGATCAACCGTTCTCTAATTTTATGGGTGAACTGTCTAAGCCCAGTTTCTTCGTCAAGAAGGCATTCGCTATATTCCGATATTGGTAAATATACTGGCAAAGTATGCCTATATACTCCCCATTTCATTGTCGTTTCCTGACCTTTCTCATTGCTTTTCATCTTGCGTAGAATAACGTAATGTGGAGTAATAAATTTCCGTTTATAATGGGAAAAAATATCAAATCTGAGGCCTATGATATCGTTATCATCATCGAACAAAAAAGTATTTAATGGAAATGCTGTAATTCCTCCAAATCGAAATATATTTTCGTACAAAATATTTTCTTTCATTTCAATAATTGCTTCAGATTTTGCCTTGATCTCGATTGCAATACTGTCCAATCTTTGTCTTTTTGTTATTTTACCTTCATTTTTATCTCCATCGTCCATTTCATCCTGTACGCTTTTGAAATATTTTCGTATGGATTCATCAAAATAGCTATTCTTTATCACCGGCGGTCCATCTATGTCATAACTGGCCTTTGAATGGCCATCCGTTTCTTGTGAGTTGTAGTTTTGGTCACTCTGTCTTAATGATTCTTCAAGGTCTTTTGCTTGGGCTAATAATGTCGAATATTCTTTGTCAAGTTTGTCAATTTCCAGGTGGAGTGACAGGATATCTCCTTTCACTTCACATATTTCTTCTTGTAATGTATCTGTATTCATATCCAAGTCCAGGAACTTGTTGGGGTACTTAATATATAAGCAGGTTTGTTTGTATTCAAATCACGATAAAAATCAATGCATCGCGCACAATTACTATTCATTGTAGTTGAAATGCCATATTGAATAGATTGAAGCTAATACGCCTAAAAAGAGTCTGGTGATTAGCATAATGACTAATACGTTCTCTAATCTGTATTGGTCTGCGGACTATAAATCAGGAATCGACAAATTAACTCAGCAATCGTTAAGATCTATAAAACAACTACATGAATTACGAAAACTAGTGTTCAATTACATGCAATATTTCCACTCTAACAGTGCATACTTGAATAAATTAGGAATAGAAGCATTTCCGTTTGACAGTGGTTTTAGATCGAATAATTCCACGGAATCAGTAGGGCTTTCATCAAAAACCCCAACTGTGAAAAGGGTTGGTAATGGTTTTCAAATGAGAACGGTTTCACAGGCAGAACGTCATTTAGACTCGGTAAAAGCAATACAACAAGATGATATACATGAAGGTAAAGAGAACAATCCTAATGATAAGAAATCACATCCTACAAGTATGGCAGATGCGTACGAACTCTGTGTGAAGAATATATCAGATGAATCGCATATTTTAATAAACTTAGCGTCTGTTATTGACCGTGAAATTCTAGAAAATCTTACAAGTTTTATTAAAGAATACGAACCACAAATAAATACAATAGTAAAAGAATTTCGAGAACTTTTAAGTGACTACGGGGCAACTCATAAAGAAATAGAATCAATTGAACTTGAATATGATGAATATTTAAGATTAACGGAGTTCTCTAGAATGGACGTACCATCACAGAAGACCAGAGATGAATTGGATGATGAAGAATTTTCAACCTCAACTGATAATGCTGTGTCTGATTCGGACTTAGGAAAGAGAGATGATTCGTTTACTGATTCGACAGCAAGTAATGACATACTCAATACGGGATTTGAATTCCCTTTGATGATTGGTACAGTGAGGGTAAAAAGTTTTTTAGATCTCATCTCCTTATTACAAAGAATGATTGCATCAATTTCGACCATAAGAAGAAAAATCCCGTTACCTGGATACAGAAATGAAATTTTTTGCAGTGATCAACTATGTGAATGGCTATCAAAAAACAGACCTTTCGGTTTGAATCCTAGTTGCATGAATATGGAAAAGCTCGGCCAATCACTTCTTGACTTAAAATTAATAGTAGGTACTGGAATTTGGTCCAAGAAGTTTAAAAGTGAAGGCATGTGGTTCGAATGGTCGGAACTAGCAATTCTAGTTTCAAATAGTGATTCGTCATCAGAAAGATTTAACAATGTTACAGCCAAGATTCCCAAATTAACAGTTGATGATAGTACTAGTAAATTCATGAATGATATGGCACAAAACACATCAAAACGATTTAATGGTCTATTTAATACCGTCAAATCATCGATCTTGAAAGGTGATTATTTCGAGCATTTGAATAATTTGGAAACAAAATATAATGAAAGTTATTTGGAATTACAAAACTTGAGGCATTTACTAGATCTTAAAATCACTACCAAGTCACAAAGCTTGGAGAAGTTTGAAAAAATGAAGATAGAAACAATATACAAGAGTTTAACAAAACTACATGAAATAACATATAAGTATTCATTATCAACAACCACAAGATTACACAAGTTGGCATCAGATTATATTGTGAATATTAACTCAACGACAAACTATAGCCATGAATTTGATAAGCTATTAGAAGAATTCAACACTGGTATATATTTTCCCTCCTCAATTTCACCGGCCCATTTAACAAAGCATCAATTCGGTTCTATTCAATCAAATAAAAATTTCCAAAATTTAAAGTATCAATTTAATTTATATAAGGACATACCCTTATTACCTCAACTAGCGCAGTCGAAAGAGAATCCGAACCATTTATTGAGCATGTCATCATTACCGATTTTTCTTTATCAAATTATTAATGTAATCGAAGAAAAAGACGAAAATGAACATTTGGAGAAATACTGGTTAAACCCAATAGACCACCAAGTTAATTGGACTATCAAAGAACTGATAATTAATAGAGTGAATATTTATACACCTGAATATGAACTTGATGTTTCAAAAGAATTAGAAGTGCATAAGGATATGTCTAGTAGAATTGTTTCGTACTTACGTACATTGCCAAGTTCTAACTTGGTGACCTTTTTCAAAAGTTGGTTATTGGAGATAAGTGACTCGTTAATTCCGTGTGTGGTTTTTGACTCAATAATAAGCAATTATAAGACGGATGAATCAGAATCAGATGACCAAGTCAGAGAATCAAGGAGTTCAGAAACTGCTAAAATACTTAGTACTATTCCAAGAAGTAACTTGAGTTCCCTTATTTATATCATTGAACATATCTGCGGTGTATTTAATTTAGGACAAATTCCTGGCTTCGGTTTTGCCGATGAAATATCCGAAGATCTAAAAGAACCCAGTGATATATCCAAATTAAACGAAGCAGCGAAAATATTGAATTCCATGGATGTTATAGGATCCATTCCATTCATTCATTTGATTTTGAGACCATCGTCAGTTAAGCACTCTTCCGGATTTCGACCACCTTTGAACGTGTATAATAATATATTAGTGGATTTATTTGATATCGAAGTCAGATCGAAGCTACTCAATAACTTAATCACACATGAGAATAACTACATATCTAAAAAGGAGAATGAAAAGAAGGCGTTGAATATACAAGTGAAAAGGATTGCGCAACCACCAAAACAGGAGTCACCAACAAACAAAAATTTCGTCAACACTCTTCCAAAGAGTCCGAAGCCGTTAAGTGCTGGAGACAATTTTACATTACGGCCATTTCGAACTAAACCCACACCAAATCCTTCACCTCCAAATTCACCAAGACATACACCGCATAGCTTACTTGTCATTAATGGAGGCGAGTTGAAAGTAAAGAAACAAAGAGATACAAGTAAAGGAGATGATACTAACCTGTCAAGAAATTCAAGTGCAAGCTTATTACCACCGAATATAGACGTCGAGTTTGAAGAATAGAGCTCATATACATAAATAAGTAATAAAACATCCTGTACAATGTATAATCGTAAATCATTAGTCCTGTAAATCTATCTATTTGTTTAATTTAGAAGAAAACCTGGATTCCTCTCTTCCTATACCTGTCATTGTAATCCTTTGTACCTTCTTTAATTGTTTTACAGTAAATAATAAAAGAATTACTAAAAGTATCGATCCTCCACCAACTACAAGCTCAAACCCGCCTTCCGTTTCTTCTATAAAGTTTTCAAGATTCATACCGTATAAAGCCGCAATATATAATCCGCAACCCATCGATAACAATCCTGTAGAAAATTTTAATCCTAACAACATAAGTTCGTTACGGTTAGAATCTAAAACAATATTAATAATTTCTTCGCTGGTTTTAATTTGGGACCTCAAGTTTTCAACAGTTTGCACTATTTCATCAATGGTTTTATAATAAGACTCTAATAACATTTCTGCTTCTGCATGATTTGCTTGCAACCGTGGAGTCCCCTTGGAAATCTCAGTAAGGTACAATGCATTTAATTCATCGTCCTGTTCTAAAATACTATCGAGTAAGTCTCTAATCAATTTCGTCTTCTGGTGAAACTGAGTAATTTTCTTAGATTGAATCAACAAATATCGTAACTTGACTCTTTCTATCGATTCTTCTAATCTTAATAAAATATTTTGTAAAACTGTTTTATGGACATTCATTTCGGTCGTTAAGTTCAACATTACGTGAATTAAAATGCACTCTAGAGCTCTAAATTCGTAGGGTAAGTCATCTTGCTCATTCTTTATCTTTAACCGTTTATTCATATCTTTAAGAAATGATCCATGCGAGTGTGATTCATTCATTCTTGATGCCGAACTATTCGAAAGGCTGTCAAATATCACTACTGTGTCACTTTTAATTAATGCATTTATGTTAGATAAATTCAACAATATACTATTTCCTCTTGTCACTACAGATGGAACAATATCAACGTTTATGTTATTCATCGATGATGCGCCACTACCATGATAATGCCTCGTTATCTTTCGGAAATCTCTGGGAACTAGGTTATGTGTCTTCATAAATTGCAGTCGTCTAATATCCTTCCCGTGTACGACTATGTCACCGTTACTGTCAAATATTGTACATCTTATGTATACATTTTCACTATGTTGTTTATTCGTTGACAAAGCCTTCATTAATAACACATCGTTGAATATTTTATCTGAATTTGAATTCTGACACCTTCCGGTGCTCGAGAATAACTTTCTGTTATATATATCTGGAAATTTCATTATTACTGGTCGAGTTGTTAAATATGAATGCCGGAGACCATCTAGGCAAATTTTGCTTACAGAGATCATTTGAAATGGTGTATTAACAATGTTTCCTTATCATCTTGGTATTTAAAAAATTTATCTTTTTGATAGAATGTTAATCGCGCTCATAACGAACCAGTTTACTTTTTTAAAAGTCGTAGAACCTATAGAATAATCAATAACGCTAATCATATTCTCGTTTAGTAATGGGAATAAGAATACAATCTGCAGATGAACTCGAGATATGTGAAGAAGTTGGTCGGGGTGGTTTCGGAGTAGTGTATCGAGGTGTTATCAAAGCAACTAATGAAGAGGTGGCTATCAAACAAATAGATTTGGAGAATGAACAAACAGATTTATTTGAAGTTAACAAGGAAATAATGATTATATCTGAGTGTCGGCTTTCACAAATTACTCAGTATTATGGTTGCTTTGTGAATCATTATAAACTATGGGTAATAATGGAATATGTAAATGGAGGTTCTTTATTCGACTTATTGAAACCTGGGGCAGTAGCTAACGAGGAAGTGATACTGATAATTACTAGAGAAATCTTAATTGCATTAGAGTATTTACATAACCAAGGAAAGATACATCGAGATTTAAAATCTCAAAATATCTTGTTAAATCAGACTGGTGAAGTGAAGTTGACTGATTTCGGGGTTTCAACTCAATTATCATCAAATTTTTCTCGAAGAAATACAACAGTTGGTACACCGTATTGGATGGCACCAGAAGTTATATTGAATAATAATGGAGGACATAGTTATAAAGCTGATATATGGTCGTTGGGTTGTTGTGCTTATGAATTATTTACAGGTAAACCTCCATTACAGAACAATTTTCCACCTATGAAAGCATTGCGACAGATTTCAAGATGTCAGAATGAAAATGACTTTGCCACTCTTATTAGCTTGGATGACCTTGAGATCTCTGACGTCTTCAAAGATTTCCTTTGTCAATGTTTTGTAGTCGATCCAAAGAAAAGGTTCTCCGCCACTAAATTATTAAAACATAAATTTATAACGAAAGTTAAATTATCTAGAGATAATCAAAATAAAATTGTTAAAAAACTAATTACAAATAAACGAATTTGGGACCAAGAGAATCATGTTATATTAAAGCAGAATTATTATATTCCCACAGAAATTATGAACAACCAAAAAAAATGGAAAGATGAAAACCAACAAGACAAGCAGAAAACAATCCATTTTGATATCAGTCTGATACAGTATTCTGAATCTAACAATCCAAATACACAATATCCTCCTAGCCCAACATTATCACAAAAATCGTCAAGAGATTCATCTGTATCACCAATAGTAGATAGACATGAAACTGATAAAGACACAGAATTGCCTAAAATAAATTACCAATCATTACCCAAAATAAATACAAAACAAGAAATTTTGAAAAAGACAATAAAGCCTGAACTTCATAAAATTTTAAACAAAGTTTTTCATAAACTAGAATCCAAAAACAACTTAACGACACAGCAGTACGACTTGCTTGTTTCTCTCAATGATAACTTTCTAAACCTTGTAAGTTTTATTCAATACTCCGGGCCAAATAATACGTCTTATAATAAGTTCTTGGTTTGTCAATATATGAAGTATTTCCTTAAAGAACTCATGAAGCAGCCCCCAGAAAACCAAATAGAAAACAATTCTCGCTCTGTATTACAAAAGCTTATTATTCCCACAAACTTAAATTTAAGGTTGAATCCTTTGAGGAGTGTTTCCGATGTAACTGCTGCCACTACGTTAAATAATAAACCTTTCACTCATTTTGATGAAATAGAATTCAGTTTATTTGAAACTTGGATTGATAAAATGAATGAAAAAATATGATGAATACGTACATAAACAGATATATATTTGCATAATTTAATAAACAAGACTTTTTCATGAATTCTGAATAAGAAATGCAATTAATTTTAAAAGCTGCAAAACTTAGGTTTTTTATAAATTACTAAGTCTGCAATTTTTTGATCCATTTTTTTTTCATTACTTCTTGATGGCCATTAGGATGACAATCTAAGAATATTTCTAGTATTTTAGCCAAACTACATTATGGCATTTATTGTTTTATGCATGTTGTAGTTAATCAACTGATTTATTATATTCATTAATTATATGCAGTATTTTAAATTACTACTGAACAAGTTTGTAGTGGTGAAGCTAAAAGAGCCCTTTTAGGTACAGAAATGGTATGATATGACTGAGTCAGTGTTAAAGAAACAGAAATTATCAACAGAAAATGATATAGCAGAAGATGTAATACCCATGGGAGATTTATATAAACAAAAATACTCAATAGACAACCAAAGTACGAAATCTATTAATTCAATCAAAATATCACCGGATGGTATCAAATTTGCTACGGGATCATCAGATGCAATTATTAAAGTATTTGATTTGGATACCGGAACCCTAGAAGCGGAATTGATCGGTCACACTAAAGGTATATCTGATCTAGAGTTTTCACCAATAAATTCTAATATTATCGCTTCATGTTCAGACGACCTCACCATCAGACTCTGGTCAATCAAAAAACGACAATGCCTCAAAATATTAAAGAAACATACTTATCATGTAACTACAGTTAAGTTTAGTTTGAAAGGTAATATATTGATCAGTGGGTCAGCAGATGAAACTATAACAATTTGGGATATAATATCGGGAATAACGTTGAAAACATTGGCAGCCCACTCAGACCCAGTTCTGTCATTGGCATTAACTCCGGATAGTACAATGATAGCAAGTGCGTCTTATGATGGTTTGATGAGGTTATTTGACCTAGAGACAGGTCAGTGCTTGAAGACCTTAACGTATAATAGTTCGAGTCATGGGACCGCAACTGCGTCTACAAGTGACGTTGTAAATTTTCCTATTTCAAACGTTGAATTTTCGCCTAATGGTAAGTACATACTAAGTTCCAGCTTAGATGGTGTTTTACGTTTGTGGGACTACATGAACAATAAAGTTATCAAGACGTACTTGGGTATTGAAAGTGGAGGTGTTCCGATAAGCGAAGTGTATAACTGTGGAGCCAAATTTATAACAAGAACGATAGACCCGTTGATCATTTCCGGAACTGATAAATCTGGATTATTAGTCTGGGATGTTCAATCGAAGAGAATTGTCTATCAGTTTAAAGCTTCGGATGAACCTGTATTTGAAGTCGACGTTTATGATGAAGGCAGAATAATTGCTTCATGTAGTAAAGACGGAAATATAAATGTGATGGAAATGAACCCAAAGTATTTCAAGCTCAAAAGAGACAATACTGAATCAAATAGTTTACCTCATTCACCAGAAAGTAGTTAATGTTTTTTATAGAGCAGGTACATAAAACATTATCAATATTACACAAAACGACTCCCGTAGGAGATTTGAGGAAAATGACGGGATTGTAGATACAGAATCCTTTGAATACATATCTATAGAAATCATTTTGGAAATATACTTATATATCAATTACAATGGAACAACTGCCTAATTTATTCAGGTTCAATGCTGCACTGTTGCGATTGCCAAAGTCAGCTAAGTTGAAATCGTTTGGAGTTTACATAGCAGGGGCATTGTACGCAATCGGCTTTTGGTCAATGATTGATGCAGCTATATATTCGAAGACTGTTAATGCGTCCATAGTTCATATTACATTTGTTGATTGGATCCCTTTTATTTGTTCGACTTTAGGGATGTTAATTGTTAATTCAATTGAAAAGGCTAACCTTTTTAATGATTCGAGCAATTCCTTTTTAAGTTCGAACGGCAACAGCACCGCATGGGTGGCGAGAGTTATATTATTCTGTGGGTTTTCATTACTAGCTGGTGGATTAGCAGGTTCATTTATGGTGTTCATATTGAAGTTTTTATTAAAGCATTATGGATTCCCAACATTAGGTATGGGTGTTTCTAATATCATCTGTAATGGATGTATAATGTTAAGTTGTATTTCATTGTGGTTGTCACAAAACATTGAAGATGAGTATAGCTATAGTTTAGCATTATAATTGGTGACAACATCAATTCAAATATATATTAGCATAAAACTTAAAATAAATCGAAACCTATATAAATATAAAGAAATTTATTCATAGGAGACAAAAAGTGTACTTCGACACCAAGGCCATTGAATAAGTGTCAACAGAAAGAAATAAAGAATATATATATATATATATATATATATAAACATACACTTTCTCGAAGTAAAAAGGATCATTAAGAGAGTTCACGTAATAGTAATAAATATACACAAAAATAAGTTCTAAATTCTTCAGTTACGAAGATAATAATTCATCCTTTAAGGGACCTAGCAATTCTAGCTCGTAATTACTGAAATTAAATAAATTCAATGTAATTGGTTCTGAAGATCCTCTTGGGTAAACTTGAAAGTTTTCTTTCTTCAATTCATGGAAAAATGGATGACATAAAACCCTTCTAGGACTTGCTCTCTTTTCTGGTTCATAAACCAAAATTTTCATTAATAAGTCAATGGCATCAGGTGGTGAATTGCTGAATATTTGCTTGAACCTTTCTTCAACAGTACACGAAAATAGCTTATTTGTGTACATGTTTCCTCTATATTGTGGATTATTATTAAAGAAGAATGTTTTAGATGGCGGTCCTAACAACTTTGAAATTTCTTTTAATTGTGATTGAGGAGATTCACCCTGAAAGATTGGTTTACCGAGAAACATTTCAGCTATGACACATCCTAGGCCCCAAACGTCAATCTTCGTAGTGTAAATCGAACATCCAACAATTAACTCAGGAGCTCTATAGTATCGAGAACATATATAACTCACGGATGGTTGATTTGGTTCCAATTTTTTGGCACTTCCGAAATCACATATCTTTAATGTTACGGTTGCAGGGTCCACCAAAATATTCGACGGCTTAATGTCACGATGTGAAATCCCAAACCCATGTAAGTAAAGCATCGCCCTTGCTAATTGGAAAGTGTATGTTTTCATATGAGGGTAAGGTATGGTGTACTTTGAATGTCTATAATATTTGATTTCAGTTTGCAAGTTGGAGGGTAAACACTCCATCACTAAATTTTGGTAGATTTTACCATCGGATGAACTTCTTTTATCAAAGAAAAATCGCAAGCTAACAACGTTTGGATGGTTTACTACTCTCAATATTTCTAACTCCCTACTTTTATATTCTGTTTGTGCTGGTACTCTCTTGATCGCATATGGTCCGAGCCACGGTTCTACTTTGTCTAGTTCGCTATCGTTCTTGTTTTCCTTTCTTAAAACAGCCTCAACAACCGTTCCAAATGCCCCCTCTCCAATTCTTTTATACTCACGAACCACCATTCTGTTCGACTGTAATGTGACATTCTCCACAACCTGGTTCAAAACATATTCATTAAAGGTGTTACTCACCAGCTCACCTTGATTCATTCTTACTGTGTTTTTATCTGCTTAATATGACAATATCTCCCGTGAATATATTGTGCGCTGTGGCTTATACCTCAATTCCGTAAATGACAAGTCAATCGCTTTTTACTTAACGTTTCGATCTATGATAGCCAATATCAATACTTTATATCTACCACTTATGTTTGTTTCTTTTAATATCACCTAGTCCACAATCGTTACTTTTGGTGATTTTTTTCGATCACTTGTTGGTATGTTGGGTGTAGTGGGGATTGTTACCTTTGTTTTGTTTACGTCAACTAAGCACCAATTTTCGCTGAATTCTATATATGTATATTCAACGAATTAACACGCTCGGCGGTTGTTGCTCTCGTTCTATCTAATAGATTCAAAAGATTAACTAATCTTGTGAACGCTAAACAACTTGACCATGACTCTATGAACACAGTCAAAACGACGTGTTTTAAGAGGAGGGGAAGAATCGCGATTATGTACAGGATATTTGACCCGTATAAAAATTTAGCTAACTTATAGGCCAATCACACAAGTACAGAGACATGGACAACTAAGACAAAACTGGTGGTTGGTGATGTTCAAAACGGACTGGAAGACGTTACGTAAAGACCATTGTGCATGCTGTACAGAATAGTGGCGAAGGTGGTTGGAGATCGCTTGGATAATTTTCTCAGGATGTTCAGAATGTCACAAATTTAACCTGGGTAAAAGGCCGGGTTTCTCGTTGTCTGGGAGGAACAACAGGCTCATCTCGATGAATCACTTAAGCCAGGACCTGTACCAACCCATTACAAAGGATGGAATCCATCTCTTGGATAGGTGGTATTCTTGTTATGTAATTACCAGTAAATGATGACATAATCAGACAAACAGCGACTGAGTGAAAAGTTTCTATGAAAAGTACTCGCTTGGAGCATACAACAATCATCAAAGGGAAAGGGGCAAATAATGATATCCAGAAGCACTAAATTGGCTGGCAGGATACCGGCAACGAAGATTATTGCACCTAATTTTGCATTTAGACAGTTGTCGACATCTAATACCTTGAGGTCGAAGCCAATATCGTTGAACACCAATAACCATGAAGAGCATCAAATCGCCAACGTCATAGACCCTAACATGAGGCAGCAGTTATTCAAAGGACGCAAGAACGAAAAAATTGTTTTGTGGAAGCTCTACGGTTCATTTCACAGACACAACACGTTATTATCATTGGTTGCCGTGGTGGAAGACCAAGACTTCATGGAAAAGAACGAACACTTGGGGTACAACGAAAAGGTGTTATACTACTTACAGTTGCCACACCATACCAAGATCCATGTTTCTGCGGGTCAACTAGGATTCAGAAAGGCACAGAGGTCCGAATACGAAGCGGGATACCAAGTGAGTGCCAGAATGTTCAAATTAATCGAGGAAAGAAACTTACTTGGACCAAACGACAAGATCGAATTGATCTTGAAGGATTTTGGAAAGGGAAGAGAAGCATTTTTGGCTGCGTTACAAGGTAAAGAAGGGTCGAAGGTCAAGCCTAACATTAGTAGAATAAGTGACAACACTAAGTTACAGTTCGGTGGTTCTCGTCAAAAGAAGTTGCGTCGTTTGTAAGCGTTTTTACCATCTTGCATGGTTCTCTGTATATAATTAGTCACATAGTAATGCAAATAATACTGTTGAAACACACGTAATGCAATAACGACGATTATAGGCCATTTCTTAAGTCCACGTTATTACTTCCACCACAAGATCCTTTCTGTCTACAATTGCAAACATGGTCACTTCATCAATATGATCACATGTAGTCTGTATATGTACGTTAACCCTTCAATATTACTAGGATATATTTGCCAGCTACATATTATATACAACAGAATATGTTTTTACACCAATAGTTGAACCATGTACACCCAAACACCTCATGGAAGTTAGGGCTTTTACCCTATTATGTTACGTCAACACCTGATTGCTTTTCTATGTGAAAAATTTTTGTGACGACAAAATGAAATTGTGGTTTTGTGATACTTTCTTCATTTAGCGTGAAAATTTAGACAAAAAAATTCAACTCCTCAGTTGAAAAATTCAGTTAAGTTGAAGCTTTTTACAAAGTATTAAGGACGAACTTAGGATTAATTAAAAATGTCTCCAATCTGTAAGTACCTATAAGAATATTATAACAAGAAGACTTGAGTATAGTGATCAATGATGGAATAGGAATCATCGAATGTAAGAGAATGTACGAAGTTGTATGAGTGAAAAACTAGGCACAAGACAAGCATCATGAACATGAGAAATAGTAAAGGCATATATAGAGGAGAAAGAAAGTAGCCATAGATAATGGCCTATATTTACATATAACTATAATCTTGGTATTGTGGACCGTAAAGTCAGACAACGTGATAGCAAAGGTGACAATATAAGTGTCAAACTAGCGATTTGCTCCTGAAATATGATCATTATATGAAACTTTTGTGGGCAAAGACAAAATACTAACATATTGATAGCTCATGCTAAGCCTTCCGCTGCTAAGAAAGCTGCTTTAAAAGGCACTAATGCTAAAAAGTCTTTGAAAGTTAGAACCGACACTTCTTTCCACAGACCAAAGACTTTAAAGTTATCTAGAGCTCCAAAATACTCTAGAAAGTCTGTCCCACACTACAACAGATTGGATGCTTACAAGATCATTGTTTCCCCAATCGCTTCTGAAACTGCCATGAAGAAGGTTGAAGACGGTAACATCTTGGTTTTCCAAGTTGACTTAAAGTCTAATAAACACCAAATCAAGTCCGCTGTCAAGGAATTATACGATGTCGATGTTGAATACGTCAACACCTTAGTCAGACCAAACGGTACCAAGAAGGCTTACATCAGATTAACTGCTGACCACGATGCTTTAGATATTGCTAACAGAATTGGTTATATCTAAATCATCTAATCTATTTGAGTTGAGAAAAAATAATAATGAATAAGCTTTAATCATCATTGTCTTTTTTGTTTATATTTTATATTGTATTTTATAAATAACTCATGGTTTGGGTTCATCAATTTAAGTTTTATAAAGAAAAAAGAAATGGGGAAAACATTTTATATACATAATTCTATTACGTTTTAAGTATTTCGAACCATTGTAGACTGGGGTCAAGCTGTTTGTTGGAGAAGTGACAAAATCCATGTGCAATGCCAATATTTTTTGCTACATGTTCTTATATTTTACTACACTCTGAAGTACAGTCGATGGATATGAATAAACGGACACGTTGCAGTCAATCATTCAAAATATACTAGCATACTGTTGGTATGGTAGAATGTTACCATAAACTCCATCCATTAGAACTGACATGTTCTCGATAAGCTCAATTGTGATCGCATCATACGTTTCAAATAAGACTTGAAGTTCTTTTATTTAGACCAGCAATAGTTTGACATGCGCTAGTATAGGCTCATTTGAATGCACCAATATCCTTGGCTAATAAATTAGAAGATTGCAGGGATATCTTAACTAATGTCTATTATTTATTAACGCTGTATGAATATTATGCCATAGGGATGTTCTAACTTACAAGATCATCTACCTCCATCGTAAGAAGATTCTCACAAATTTTCGATTTTTGGAATTTTCTCTTTTCTGGTGGCTGCGAATATTTGAATCAAGCAATCTGGCCAACAGTGTCGCAAATTCGAAGTTTCAAGTAATCAGCTTACTTAAACGTCCCTCCCCTGTTGTCAGGTGTGATACAACACCTTCGCCCGCCACCTAATTCGTAGTAATTCCTGGCATACCGCGCTAGTCCTCTGTATCTATAAGACCCCCCTGTATGTGTTCCGCATCCAAGTCCTCTTGTACTCGATTTTCTCGTCAATCCCTTCCGTTCCTTGACCCATTCTCACGTTTCATCCTCTCGCTCCATTCTTGTTTTTCGTTCCCAGTTGCGGCATTCACGCAACTCACATTATGCCAGTTTTATTGTTCCTTCGACAACTGGCAACAGCTGGTACCATCCAACACCCTTGTTTCTCCATCTTGTACAACAATATCTGCAATTGTCTTTTGTCGCGCTCACTACTGTCCTACACCCTACACCGTCCGGTTCGTTTACGTTGTCACCGTCTAGCTTGTTTCTTTATTGCCACAATCTCTATGGTTTATGTCTGCACATGCTGTCCTCTGAACGTCCGTCGGGTCTCTCCTAACGTCTCTCCTAACGTCTCCCCTCGTCTCCCCTCGTTTCCGTCTTGTCCAACATCATATTTACCGTCCCGCTCCTAACGGTCGTATACTCGAATGCAGACCCTAAACATTATTACACCGGCCAAGATCTGTTATCCTGGTTTGCAGCCCAGCCAATACGTTCTTTTCCGAGGGCTTCATCGTATTCCGGTTGGTAACCATTGCACCATATGCACACCATAATGACGTCATACTATTTTACTCGCCGCCCTCTCGTTCGTCTCACTACGTCATATTGACGTAGCTATTTCTTGTTCAACAGCATTTTATTCTCCTTTGGGTTCCGTCCGCCCATCAAAATCATGGGACATCCTACACGCTCCCATTAGGCCATCACATACCAACAGTGTTGTTACAATAGCGCCAAAAGAAGGCCTGGCCATATGTATACTTGGCTCCACAGTTTGTAACGCACACCCTGCAACTTTATTGTAGAAACCTTGCAATTCATAATAGCTCTTGTTCTCTCCAAATTCTCTCCAATCTGTGTTTTTTCGCATCTAGTTAAACCTAATTTAGACAGCGTACATCGCTAACCAGATGTTTTTTCCGGCCGTTCACCGTCCTACCTCACCATGCCAACCGTATTCACCCGCCGAATACCCACAAAAAGAAATACAAGGAACCATTTTCAAAAGAAATAAAATTACATTTTCAACGTGTATTACTCGTTTCGGTTTATTTGATTCCGATCAATTACGTAATGCCTTCTTTTTCTGGTCCTCACAATACCACCGGAATAAAACCATGGACATTTAGGGCGTATTATGTGACTACATACAGGACTAAAGTGTATATAGTGCATCACAGAGCACTGTTACGTAATAGAATAGAAAGGAACAACCCCATTACATAATCAGTTGGTGATAACAAAAAAAAAATTCGTATGTTAGTATAGTACATGTTGATAACTAGACATTTCTTTTTGTTGAAATAAATAATTCATGGATATAAATACAGTACGAATCCCCTTCAGAAATAACAAATTCTAGATGAAATTATAATAGTATTCATTACTTCAATTAAGATAAACACAAATATATATTTCTACAATGACAATTCAAAAACAACCAGCTGTCTTCTACGTTAATGCTGCTTTATTCGACTGTGACGGAACTTTAGTCAATTCTACCGGAGCCATCTCTGAGTTCTGGAGAGACTTCGGAAAAACCAGACCACACGTCAACCCAGAAGAAATCATCAAGACCTCGCACGGATGTCGTACATTCGATGTGATTGCAAAATGGTCGCCAGAAGATGCTATCGAAGAACAAGTGACCGAATGGGAAGGATCTATCCCAGACTCGTTTGGACAATACGCCAAGCCAATTCCTGGAGCTGTTGATTTGGTGAAGTCGTTTGACAATGTATCCAAGGGCGAAACCGAAGACGGTAAGCAAAGATGGGCTATTGTCACCTCGGGTACTTTGCCTTTAGCCACCAAATGGTTGAAGTTATTGACCATTCAAAAGCCAGACTGTTTCATTACTGCCGAAAAGGTCACTAAAGGTAAGCCACACCCTCAAGGATACCAATCTGCCAGAAACACATTGGGCTACGAAGCCGGTCACCACAAGGTTGTCGTTTTCGAAGATGCTCCTGCTGGTATCACTGCCGGTAAGGGTGCTGGTGCATTCATTGTTGGTATCTGTTCCACCTACGACCCAGAAAAGGTCAGAAAGGCTGGTGCTGACATTGTTGTTGACGACTTGACCTCTTTCAACATCGAATCATACAACAAGGAAACCGATGAATTCAAGGTTGTTGTCAACGACTATCATTATGCTAATGAAGAATTCTTACAATCTGTTTAATCGTTTCCAGGGATTCGGTCGTTGTGGGTTATTTATTTTTAGTTTGCTTTTCAATTTGTCATGTCATGTTTTAAACATATTTTTACATCATTATTTTATAGAGTTAATACTAGAGTTTCACTAGAGTCATTTACTAAATGTATATTAGATTACACTGAATCGATTTATTGTAGAGTTCACTTTTACAGTATTTAACTACAATATCTACTGTATATTGCTTTTGTATTTACGGTTTCAGAAATGGACGTAAACATCTTCTGTGGCTAGAGCTTCGTAGATTAACTCGAAAAATGATATTTGGTTATAATTGCTTATGTAAGCAATGACATTCAGAAAAAATTTATGCACCTTGAAGGCGATGGGAAGAGAAGTATAACGAGAACCAGAATCGGAACCAGAACCAGAACCAGAATCTTGATAATTAAACTATGGTCCCATCATTATCAGATCTGTACTCCTTGGTATCGTTACCAAGGATTACTGACGTTGATTTATCCCAACAAGTTGTGATTCCAACAATAGCATCGGTCAACGCTTCTCATATTGATTTAGGTATATCAAAATCAATCATTTCAAGTTATATCTTAAAACCAACACCAAAGCTAGTGTGGTCATTTCCGCTATCACCATCTACTATTGTGGAATGTATGGACGTCCAAGAATTTAGTAATAGTGGAAGGGATTTGATGAAAAATTACGTCGTTGGTACAACTGAGCGTAAGAATTACAAGGTTTTGTTAATTAAGAGACATAAAGATACGACAGACCATTTTGAATTTAAATTGGATTCGAAAGTTAAAGGTGCTAAGTTTTCACAATGTGGAAAATTCGTGTATATTGTTTTGAATAATGGTTCTATTAAATTGTTAAGGATTAATGAGGACAGCTTTGAAAATGTCCCCTTGGACTTACAAACAAAGTCTTCAAACGAATTAGTGTACCACAAATTTATTTCAAGCCATGAATTCAAATATGAAAATGATTTATTATTAACCATTGAGTCTAATGAGAGAAGTCTTATTTTTAAATTAACTTCAATAAATTATGAAAAGACTTTTGAGATCAATCAGTTTTCCCATTTTTCAGAATATCAGCCAATTTTCACATATCAATCAGGTATTTTGTATGAATTTAATATTGATAAATTGGAAATTAGTTCACGCTCGATCATCGATTTTAAAATCTTAAAATCGATAAATGTTGATTCCATTATTGATCCTCCAACTAAATCCATAGGTGATTACTCGATTATATGTCCAAGTGTAGACAGATTGTTGTTATCGTGGAAAAGCAAATTATATTTAATAAATTTCAAATTTCAGAGTTTATTGGATACCTATACGAGATCAGACAATATTTATATTAAACAAGTGGTTGATGTTAAAGGAAATTCCACAAATACTAGTCCTACATTTGCCATTTATCTAAATTATAATGCTCGTAAGAAAAGTACCAGCTTAAATATCATTAATGTTGATACAGGAATAAATACTTTAAGTGAGTGTTTGGGTAAAAGCATAATAAAAAAACGCAAGGAGGATTTTCAGGGTTTGACAAATGTCATTGATGATTCTTTCGATAAAGACGCGAAGAAATTATCCAAAGAATTGAATGAGATATATGAAGAGTTAGTGAAGTTAAGGAACGAGAAAGATGTTAACAAATGGGAAACGATTGTTGTTCCATATTTGAAGAATAAAAATTGGGCTTCCATCAAGAAGTCACTAGGAAAAAGTACAACGACACATGACTACTCTGTTTTTGAAGTAGAGCATGATAGAATTATTGATCCTACATTTATAAAGAAAGTTTTATCTTTAGTATTCGACGAGAAATCAGATTTCATTCCCGAGTATACATTAATATATCTTTTAACTCACCCATTATTTCCATATGAGCATACTAAGGGGTTGTTAACATTATTCACTAAACTTGAGAAACCAAGATTATTAAGACAAGCAATAATAACATGCCCTAATTTGTCGATTGATGAAATTACTTTACAATTAACCAATGAAAATTTGGAAATATTTCAAGATGTTATAACTAGATTGACGAGTGAGTTTTCAGTTAATCAAACAACTCATCAACTAAATGAAATTTTACAATCAAAACAAAACAATTTCAATTTAGAGAGCATTTTGAATAATTTAGTGAAACTCGACAATGACCAAAGCTGGTATTTAATTCAATCTATTATTGATGCTGGCGGCTTGTTCAATTGGTCAATGAATACTGTAAATAATTTGATCGAAATTATTGAGGATAAATTAACATCGATAATGGCAAACAATTATAACTTGACTCTTACTAATCAAGCCATTTTAATTAATGAACCAATTAGAAAGTTAAACAAACATAAAAAGCCTGGGAAGAATTCAAATGATAAAAATAATAATATCATTGAACTGAATAATGAAATCCAACAACAACAGTTGAATTCCATCTTGTCAATACATAATAATGCTGGTAAAAAGTTGAAAGACGAAGGAATTGAGATTTCTAAGAGAATCCCTAATTATTCGATTGAAAAATTGATTTTATAGACTAGCATATTTAATAGATAAATTCAGTACAAATTATAAATACAGTCTATAAATATAAAAAAAAAAGGATGGTAAATATTGTTAATGCATGTTTTAATTACAAGTAGAAATTTGTGACTATCGCGATGAAAAATTAGAAAATTTTGGTGATATCTTTCAAGAACCCTATTAGACAAACCAGTAATACAACAATGAGTAGTATACCAGCATTAGCAGCATATAGAAGGGCACTCAGAGCCACTAGAGTAGCATTTAAGAATGACATACCAATATTACTGGCAGCAAGAACTCAAATCAGACAAGGATTCGTTGACAATAGAAACTTAGCTAACCAAACAGAACAACAAGAAGCCATAAACAAAATGAATGGAGTTAGCGAATTTTTAGTTAAAAACATTGTTCAAGGTGAAAGACAAGAGGGTGATAAGTATTTCTTGAACTTTCATGAGCATACTGAATTAGGAGATAATGAAACAATTAAACAAACCAAAGCAGAAATGGGTTCATTATCAGGTGCTAAGGTCAAAAAATGCAGTGACGTTAAGAAATAATGCTACGGAACAGATATAGTATGTTAATGATGTTATCTAGTCAGGTAACATTAGTCTTGCTTGGATATGAAAAGGAGTTTAAAATCACAAATCAAGAGAGACTAATAAAGCTAGACATTTTCATGTAAATAAACGTAAAATTAATATTTAATACAGATAGAACATAGGAATAGTAAATAGGGTATATGATATTAACACAGACTATGTTTCAAATTATGTTTGTAATAGTGATCTAAAGGACTTGTATCTCATATTATTGGATTGATTGAAGCATTCAAATATACAAAAATTTATAATACCATAGGGTATAATATAGTGAAATACGCATAACATCATAAAAAGCTATTTCTGGGTATTAAACAAGCAACCGTAGAGACCATAATACATTTCAACCGAGTAGCGAGATTTTAAATCATCATCAAAATTTAAGAACAGGTTTTTTTACACATTGTTACGAAATAATGGCATCATTACCATCAAAGAAACGAGACATTGCTGTATCCAAATCATTGTCATATATATTAAGACACGGTGCTGTAAAAGAGAAACTAAATATTGATGATGCCGGATATATAAGCATTAAAGAATTGTTGACTCATAATCGTCTTAAAACTAATAAAGTTACACTCGACGATATCTATAGAATTGTCGAGAGCAACGACAAGAAGAGATTCACTATTTGTGAGAAAGACTCGGAAATAATGATCTGTGCCAATCAGGGCCATTCGATCGAGACGGTTAATGATACTAATCTAGTAAAGCTAACACAGGACACGATGCCCCAAGAAATTTATCACGGAACCTATAAAAAGAAGTTACCAGTAATAATCAGCAGTGGGGGGTTGAGTAAAATGAACAGAAATCACATACATTTTGCTTCCACTATAAGCGATATATCCGGCATTCGGGTCAGTAGTAATGTCCTCATTTATTTGAATATAGAAAAGTGCTTACAATCGGGCATCGTTTTTTATAAAAGCTCCAACAATGTCATACTAACATCTGGCGACAAAGATGGGCTAATTCAAGTTGACCTTTTTGACAAGGTTGTCGACGCCAAGAATGGAACACTCATCGATATAAGTCAGTATTCACCTACATAGCATCTACCCAAGGAATCCTATAATTCAATGTAACATAGATTGATATATATATACGGAGTAGTAAATATAGGACGTATATGCGTAATTAATGTAATTTGTGGAATAGCCTCAAGCCTTGAATTAGACCGTTCCTGAGTCAACTACGGCAACTTTTGTACCCGAGAGTTCACAGGCGACCACACCAGAATCGAACCACGCTAGCGATCCATAGATCAATAGTATGCAATTACTAAGGTTATCGACCGAATACACAGAAGTTTTTCCGTAACGATCGATCTCATATCAGGGCTAATCCACTTGAGGCATCGTATTTTTTACATCAAAAGATAAAGCTTAGCTAATTAATCCGTGGAAAATGTTACAATTTGCAACACTTTTTGAGGCATGAGGGTAATATTGCTGTGATGGCTGAATACCTCTATGGTACTTTATCATATTGATGGCTTAGCGCACAACTAAGTAATTATTGGTATAACATTTAACAATGGTACATAAGATGTAACATACGTAGTATAAGTCTATAGTCCAGATTATAGGGTCAATAATTCTACGGAGAATCATTGTTAAAAAAACAGAGCATATTGGGAGAAAATAACTTCGGTCGTAAATGCAAAATGCTCACACTACACTTTAGCACTTAGAACGTATTGCAAACTTGCAAAGAACTATATAGCACCAAACATATATTGCAGAATCACGATGTGCCTCTTATGAGATTTATCAGCCCATAAGCAGCGCTTTAAAATAGCGTTTTAGAACATTAAGGCAATTATTCTAAAGTGTGCGCGAAGCATAGACGGTGACTCGGCTGATATGTTCGCCAACAAAGTCGACCCTTAATTTTCGTAAAAAGTCGACCCTTCTATTTCCACGTAATCAGAGCCAAAGTTGCACTCTGTATTCGCATTGCATATTTGCAGTCATAGTAGGTATTACGGGGAAACCTCCAAGAAGTAGATCCCTCTATAGTTGCCTAGATAATGCAACAGCAAGATTGCAACAAAGTGACAATAATGAAGTTCTCGGCTTGAGCCTTTTATCCCTATAATAAAGGTGTTTATTTACCAATACACCTGCAAAACCAGGATTAACACTGTCTTGCTAACTTATGTTTTAAATGATCAATGCACTGGTGCCATAGACAAGCAAAAGGATTCTTGTAGGTTCCAGAGTCTGAGTCGCCTGTAAACACAAAAGGTAATTCATTTCATTCAAAGTTGTTAATAGAGTAAGCTTTACGGAAGCAAAATTTTAATTTTTCTTCATTCTGGTCTTCAGGTCTAGACTATCAGCAATCTAGAATCAAAGTATTTATTCTCTGGAAAACACCAGTAATCAAGAAAAATTGAAAACACTTCTTATACTCCTTAGAGTTAGGTATCACTATTAAGCGAACACCTATATATATAATTTGTTAAAGATAATTATCAAGGGATCACAGGTGCATATTTGGTTTTGAAAGATTATTATATTCACAGTTTAAGGAAAATCTATAAGTGCTAGAAGTTAATGCATAATTATTACGCAAGTCGTCACATAAGTTCATTCGATGGACGTACGAACAGCCCAGCGAGAGTAAGTGTGGGAGACAATCAAAGTGCTAATAAAATATGTCAATGGTATTGTTGTTCATGTGGACAGAGCTATGGGTCTATAATATACAAAGATGAAATTGATATGGCGGAGACTGAGGAAGAGAAGGAAGACGATATTCTCATTAACAAGTTGAAATACTATAGCCAGCTATTATACAACGGTACCAATCCGTCGTCTCCCAATTATGAATATTTGAATAGGTCCAAAAACTTGAAAACGCTGGAAGAACGGCGCACCGAGTACTTTGGATCAATCAAGCGTCGTTCTAGTAGCATGTCTGACCTTGGTGACAATTTCAAGGACCGTTTGGGTGATTCGGATCCAGTGCCCCACTCTATAGCCACCTTAACTTCAACATCTGCGTCACCAAACAATTCACCTCTTCCAGGGTTGTATGAATATAATAGCAAAGTATCCGTCTGTATCCCCACAAGGTTTAATTGTCATCGATGTAACCACATGATGTGTCCGTATTGTTTGAAAATACGTTTGAGGGATCTAGACAACTGATTTATTTATTAGCCAATTTGCAATGGTTTTGCATTTTTTTATTTTGATTGATTGTACTTGTAGTAATAGGGATGGCGTTCATAGTCAAGGGAGACATATAATTATATAATAATCTAATAACGACAATAGTATTTGTGTATAATCCGTATCAACATCGGTGTTACTTAGATCTTTTACTGATAAAGGTAGGTCATCCATATTAAAAATATTACGACCTCGGTGAGGGTCGAACTCACGATCTTGAGATTAACAGTCTCACGCCTTAGCCAACTTGGCCACGAAGTCATAATTTGTGTTTGTTTTTTTGTAAAATATTTATATCAGATAATTACAAATAAAATAAAATAATATGATATTCTCTCTGTCTATTGTTACACAGCACATACAATCTCATGGATAAAGACTAATATTGTGATATTAAAAAAAAACAAGGTTTAATGACTTGTAGAGCATTTTTTTAGTATCGCAAAAAAAAAGCAAATTTAATAACATTTGAATTCACTATTTATGAATACAATAAGAAATGTTAAGAAGACCAGCTACTACGATTAAGCTTACACCAGAGGATGTTCTTGAATATGATGATGCGTTACAGGATCAACAAAATTCTCACCATTTCCAACAACTGCATGAGCAGCAAAATGAATTCATTTTACAAGAACAAATCAATACAACCAACATACACAATAATTCAAGCAACGACATAGCGACTAAAGAACAGTCCAGGGATGAGAGGATTGGTGCATCGAGAAACAACTAAAACGATCTCTGCTGTATAAGGTTTTATGAGTATACTGACATAGTTGACGAAGGCAAGTAATATATACCAATAATAGAACGATACAGACTACGAGTTCAATCACTTACCGCCTTGTCTTCTTATTGCGGAACCTCTCATTGATTTCATTAGTTTCTATCTTTAACGTATTTGCTATATAGTGTTGTGTTTACAGTGATTAATGAAGGCCTACATTTTTCGAATATCATAATGCAGACAAACATTCTAATGATTGAATTTATTAGTTAAATATGTTAATATATTATGCTTATTTTTTGCCCAAGGATTTTCTTTTTAACCATTTATTTCTTGAATTGACAACCGTATTTTCAAATTTTGGTACAATTTTCTTGTCTAAATTAAATTGTTGTACCTTAACATGCACTGGACCTTTCTTAATGGAAAGTTTCTTATTCTTCTTTATTTCATTTAACTTTGATTCCTTTATTTTCTTGCGTATTTCCATCTCGTCAAACTTATCAAAATCATGTAATTTTAAATGCTTCGATGAAATTATTGACTCTGAGTCTTTCACGTCATTATTGGCTATTGATTCAAATATATCATCTGGCAAGTATTCGGGCAATTCGTCTTGCTCATGTTTTTTGCTCCTTTTCAGTAACTGTTGCTGTTGATTGTATATATTTTGTTGTCTTCTTTTCTCCTTTTCGAGTTTTTTTACTTCTTGTTGTGTTTTTAACTCTTGGTTTTGCTTTGCTAGTATTTCTTTTCTTATTCCTGAAGTAGATTCTTCTTCAGGTGCTTCATCTGAATCTGAATCTGAATCTGAATCTGAGTCGTGTTCGGGATTTCTTGATTCATCATTTGGTTCTTCCTCTTCTGCTGTATGATATTCAACACCATTCACCCCTTCTTCATTTCCCAGAAATTTTATTTTCCTCCTATCCTCTGATACAGCATTCAATCTGCTTCTAGTGACAACCATTCTTATAGAGTATTCTTACATTTAGTTTGGCTCATCTCAGTTTTTTTTTTATATAGATTTTTATTTCGCGCACGATTTATTTGTTTTGCAATCATTATTTTGCAATCTAAATTCTACAATTCTGGTACTAGAGTAGTCATACCATATTGCTTCCACTTACTTTTAAATGGATCATTTCTTATTTTTTCCACATACCCTCTCTTTTTTAGTAAATTTAAAGTATCAGAATTAAATTCCATACCATCAACAATTAGCTCTTGTAACTTAAAAGATCCTGTATTATCAATCGAATTCGAATTGAATGAAAATAAATTCATTAACCCAATTCCGTCAACTTGTTTGCAAAAACTAATATCAAGCGTTGTCAACTTAATATTTTTCAAGCCAATAACTTCAACTAAATCATTACGGAAGAATCTCATTGAAGAATTGTCAAGTTCAATTTCATTAAGATATAGCTTTTGTAAATTAGGCACAACATTAATGATATCACCCAAAGAAATCTTTAAATTGTGATGAATGGATATCTTGTCATTCTTAAAGTATAAGTAATTGGTGTTTCCAATAAACAAAGTATGCAAATAATTATTAAAATTAGCTATTCTCAACAATTTAATTAACCCTTTTATAGATAAGGATGATGAATAAACGTCAAGATATGTAAGGTCCTGTATCGACGGAAGGTATATGTCATTAATTTCGTTTAAGTGGACTGCATCACCTATTGATTTCTCTCTTATTGTTAATTTTTGAAGTCTGAACGCAGCCTTACAAACAATTAAATCTTGGAGAAAGTTTTTGACTGATATATTTTCATTATTCTCTAGATATAATGACGTCAAATTAGTCGTTCTTGATAAAAAATCTTGGAACTCAGTTTGCTTGTTGGTAAAGTCGTATGATACTATACATAAGTTGGTTAAATTAGGAAATTTCTTTAATATAAATGGTGGATATGGGTTATAGGTATCACTTCCGACTCTTGATTGGTTATTGTCCTTCATAAGCTTGGGATGATTGACTATAGAGAGATGTTCAAGAGCATCGTATGGCTTATCATCAATTTTTATCAAATCATTAAATTTACTATTGTTGGGAATTAAGGATGCACTTGTTGCACTTGATTCATTATCTATTATAATAACTTCTAAACTTTTCAAACCTTTTATCATTCTAAAAATCAAGTTTTCACATCTTATGCTTGATCTTATCCCTAATCTTAAATACTTCAAGCAATTAATATTAGATGAATTCCAGTTTGCTTTATATAATTTATTAATTAAAAATTCAAAACATAAGTACTTATTGATGATATCCAATCCTTGTAATTTGAGTTGTTTCTCGGAGATTAATAACTCTACCATCTTTAATAGTTGTAAATTATTTGCTGTAGATCTAAGTTTCAACATTTTGATTTGTTTTGAATATGAATTGCTGACAATTTTCTTGATTTGTCTCACTCCGCTAAAGAATTCATTCGTTGTAACTTTTGGTTTAAACGTAATCTGATTGGTATATAATGTGGGCATGCTCATTAATGACTTATACCATGTTGATGATACTAAATGACAGTGAAGAACATTTGTAAGTGTAAAATTTTGGAATACCAATTCTATTATCTCTAGTGGTAAATACATGAAGGGGTCTATAGATTTTCTTGGTTTCTTTGATGCTAAGGTTGTGTCTGATGATGATTTTATTCTTTTAAGAGGCAAAATTTCGTCAAATTTTCTCTGTAAGCCTTCATTTGTAACAGTTGTGTTGTTGCATCTCTTTTTATGTTGCTTTAATCTTTTGTTTAGCGTCTTATATTGATCTTTCAAATTATTAAATAACTTCTCGGGAACTACAATATGGTATTTCTCGATAGCTTTACAAATGGTATAATTGCCTCTTTGAAGAGTCTTATAAGCTTCAATTTCTTTCTTCATAATTAGCAATACCTTACCAACACGTAAATAACCTTTACAACTAATGGGTTCACAACGAATCAATTTTTCACCATCTTTTAAGGATTTATCCAATTGACCTAATTTTTCAAAAGTTGCAGCTCTTTGATCTAACAATGATCCTAGCCTCGGATGTACTGTGGGACCAACGGGTGGATTTTCATTTAAATTATATATATTTACTCTGATTTGCTTAAGTTCAGCTATTGAATAAGTTTGACATTCTAGAATTAACTGATTATATAGATTTAGTGCTTTTTCATAATCTGATGATTTAAAATACAATATGGCTAAATTTAGCTTGTCATTTATTGTCTCTTGATCTAACAGCATATATATTCTTACTAATATCTAAATCATAAAATGTTTACAGTTATTTTCAGTGATTTTCAAGCTACGCGTAAAACATTTGATCTTACTACGATTCTTAGGGGCATAAATTTTATATGTATAAATAGACATGGACAATGGCTATCGGTAAGATATTAGAAGTTATTATTATAGCTTTAATAATGGGCGTGACTTCATACTCTGTGGGATTTGTTCCTTTAAAATTATCGTTATCACAGAAGCAGATAAATTTAGTTTCATTTTTCAGCATGGGGATTATCTTAGGGACTGCATTAGTTATAGCAATTCCAGAAGGAATTGAAACATTATACCAATCAACTGAAGATAAGAATTCGGAATTATTTCCTCGATATATCGGTCTAGGGTTGGTGACTGGGTTTGTTATGATGTACTTGATTGACAATTTACCAACAATTTTAAATAGCGTCAATTTAGAATTAAAGTCAAATATTTCGGAAATGCAGCATGGTGAATCATATAGACAATTATTTGCATCAATATTTACATCGTCGCTAACATTGGGACTTACTTTTCATGCAATGGTTGATGGAATATCATTAGGCTCATCATTTAGTAAATCAGACACAGACAATTCAATTGAATGGATACTTTTTACTATGATTATTATTCATAAATTACCTACTTGTTTTAGTCTCTCATCATTATTGATGAAGGAAAATTTGAGTATCCCAGTTCTAAAGTTTCATTTATTAATATTTGCATCTATAACACCTTTAAGCTCAATACTAACCTATATATTTATGTCCATCTTTCAATTACAGAATGATTTCGTGGTAGGAAATTTGTTAGTGTTCAGTGGTGGGACATTTCTTTATGTGGTTAACCATGTAATGTTAGAAACCATGTCTACAAGTAACATGGTCCCTCAATCAATTGAAAGTGATGGTACATTGTATCATTCCCAACAATCAAAATTAGAAGGAATAGAATTGTTGATGTCAATAATAGGTACAATAGTACCAATTTCAGTTAGTATATTTGGAGAACATTGAATATACAAGTCCGTTTGGGAGCATTTTAATTGCACTCATAAAAATCGTCATTATCGTCATTCTCAGTGCCTTCAGCTTTTTTTTCTTCATTATTGTTCTCCTCTGAAACTCCAACGATCTTAGCCTCATTCTCTTTCTTGTCCTCACTTTCTTCCTCAGATTTTTCGGAGCATTTGATATCTGTCTTGTTATTTTCTTTATCCACTTCATCGTTTCCATCAATCTTTTCTTCGGTATCGTTTTTATCTTTTTCGTTTTCTATATTTGACTCTTTGTTTTCATTATTCGTTGAAACATCTTCAGTGTTCTCTAATTCACTCTCTTCCTCGTTATCTGTGGAATTAAAAACTTGTGGATATTTACTATCAACAAGGTAGCTCTTAGAAAATGATCTTCTAAGGTCTGGTGAATTTAAATTGATTAATCTATTCTTAATCACTTCACTGTTATATAGTTCTTTTAAATTATGGTTTGAATTATTATTAGATTTTGGCAAATAATTATCTTTAAGTCTGTTCAATCCAACATAGGAATTTCTTGAAGAATTATTATTGGACACCTTCGGCAAGTTGGGTTTTTCTTTCTCAAGATCGCCATCTAATTCACATATATTAATATTATCTTGGTCATGTTTAGTTTCGTCATAATCAAAATATGCATGTCTGGAGGGTATATCCAAATATGGATTCCCTTTATAAAATGGAATTCGTTCTGTTTGGTATTTTAACTTTTGGTTTCTAGGATCCGAATTTCTTCCTGATATATGGAAATTTCCGGAGCTTTTGGCTTTCCGTACTTTATGTCTCTCTTGGTAGTCCTTTTCTTGTCTCCATGGTATTATTTCGTTATCTTCGGTATAAACTCTAGGACTTTTTAAATTTTCCGAAAAACTAGGATGTTCTAGTTTCTTATTCATAGGAGTAGATCTTCCATATTTATCATCGTCGTTAATTAGAGTAGTATCTGCAGACATACCACTATTTTGATGAGACAATTGCGAGGATAACGAGGCTAAAGATGTCGTTGACCTGCCTTTTAAAAGTTTGTTAGTGGTCTTATGAGTAGATGGGACAGCCACACTTATTGAATTTCTTTTGAAAATAGGAGCTTTAGTAATGCTAGTCGACAAACCAAGGGATGATGATGCCGAATTGTGTCTTTTGATATTAGGTTGCATATTGCTGAAGCTATTTAATTTTGACCTTTCGGGGGTTACCAGGGGATTATCAGATGTATCATCGTTCATTACTGGGAGGTTGACTAAAGTTATGTTCTGATTTACATTTCTAGCAGTATCTGAAATCCTGTAAGCCAACTTATTATTGGAGGATGTAATCAACCTTCCTCGTAATAGACTTATAGCTTTGTCTAAAGCAAATTCAACTCCACAATGATTGTATATCACAGTCACCTTTGGCCATGAAGCTCTGGCACCTCTAATTATGAAATCAAGCAAGAATTCTGGAGTAGGGTTTTGAAATACTTTGAGGAAATCCTTGGTTTTGAAATCAGGTAAGATAGTTATATCTCCTGAATAATGTTGTGAAATAAGGGTTATTAGTTTAATAGATAATGTCTTATAAACATCCATCTCATTTAAAATCTGTAAATAATGAATGATCTCACTTGTCATGAAATCATAGCAGTTATTCAAAAAGTTTTTAAATTTATAATTCAATTCATTTTCTACTTCACCACCAATGGAACTAACAGAGACTTTTAGTATAGGAACAACATGAGGGTTAACTTGGCATGCAATTATATGATCTGCATTAAACATCTCCAGTAACCTTGTAATAGGCAAATCATTATCAACTGATCCATCAACGAATTTCATAGATGCATCATTATTCCATTCTTGGACACCATTAGTATTCGGTATTTTCTCGTAGATTAGTGTCGATGGAAACACACCAGGCAACGAGCAAGATGCACATACAGCAGACCAAATAAGACAGTTGGGTGCAGTCAAGTAGTTCAATAATCTTGTCTGTTCATGAATCGAGGTAGGAGATACGGTAATATTTAAAATCCGACCTGTTCTATTATATGCTTCTCTAAATGTTAAGTCTCCAACAAAACCAATCATTGTACGTTGTAAAGAATCAATATCAAATAATGTTCCATATTTCAACAAGTGACTCAAATTCTTGAGAGCTCTCTTGAAACCACTGTGTTCGTCGTTTTCTTCTTCATTTTCATACCCGTCACCGAAAATATTAAATTTTCTCACCATGATATCATTTAAAATAGACAACGTTTCCTCATTCGAATGAGAGCATATGATACTCGCAATGATTGAACCTGCAGATGAACCGCTTATAATCCTTGGTAATAAACTAGATTCTAGTAAAGTGACTACTACCCCAATGTGAAATATACCGAATGTACTGCCCCCAGAAAGAACAAGTGCTGTTCTCCCAATGTTTTTTCTTGTTTGAATAAGCATACCTAGCAAGTATCGATCATCTAAACTCACATCTCCATCATTGATTAGGTAGTCAAGGGAAGTTTCACATTCTTTAATGTAGTCTTCAATTAAAGTTTTGGTACCAACATGTGAATGTCTATACAAATTAATGTCCCCCATATTTCCCAAATTTCTAGTCCACTTAGTTCTAATTAAATATAATAATAACTTGTAATCCTTAGATAAGCGAGCGTTACGCATTTCCATGAGGTTGTTGTGTACTAGTTCGTAGTCATATAAATTCGACTGCGGATTTACTTTCCATTGATCATTATTCAATAGCTCATCTAACCTTAATGATATTTCGTACCATTCCTTATAGCTTATTGTAGACTTCTGTTCAAGTAATAACTTTTTAATTTCTTGTTTTCTTTCGTTTATAGCTGGCATAAGCCAATTCATTATGGGTATGGACCTTAATGAAGGAAATAATGTATATGTCGGACTGTTCGGTTCATCTTTTAACAAATGTGAATATTGGTTATACAAGGACTCAATGATGTCAAAATCAAAGGGGCCGGAGTTTGTGTTTATCTCCATACCTGATACAGACAACATTAACTCACTCATTTTGCTTCGTCTGTTTTTTTCATATCTAAATTATTAGAAACACATGAAACAGACCAAACTCTTGTATCACCAGATGTCGCATGTGAAGATAACGATACGACATTGTTTTATTGATATTGAGACATTATAGAGACATTTTCATGTGCAGTAGGACATCGTAGGACAGAGTTCAAAAAAAAAAATAGAAGAAATGGGCTTGATCTGAATTAGATAATATCCATAAAGATTATGGTATAGTTGATTATATCCACTAATTTTGATCGAGAAATTTCCATAGTGTCATCATTAAATTTTTTTGCTAAGAGATTTCACTCTTCTCAAAAAAAAATTCGAGTACGAAATACAAAGTCAGCGTTAAAGCCATCAGATCAACATCAAGTAAAGCAACTGCACCGCAATCCAAATAAAGCTAAAAAGCATAGCGATTTTCATTCGGGTGCTCACTCTATTGATCCAAAATTCTTCAACTCAATTAATTCGTATCTCAATTTCTTCGAGAAATACATTGATTTCGCTAAATATACTACGGCAATGTTCACAGTTACAACTATAGCACACAAAACGAGTGATTCCCACCACCCATTGATTATGTTAACTAATCGGGAGGGATTTAGATATTTTTTTGGAAAAATACCCGAGGGTTCACAGAGAATTCTAAATGAGAATAGATTTCGATTAGGCAAATTGAAGAGCATTTTTTTGAGTGGTACTATATCCTCGTGGTCGGAGATTGGTGGTCTACCTGGTTTATTCTTAACTATTAGTGATTCTACGAAGAAGAATATTGATGTTTTTACGAATTCCGGTAAAATCACATCTTTTATAGTAGCAACATGGAGGTATTTTGTTTTCAGGAAAGGTGTTGAATTGAAAATCAATGATTGTTGTGAACATGGCGTAATTGCTGATAGCAATTTAATTATCAAACCCATTAAAATTTTAAGTAACAATTCTGTTAAATTAAATGAAGATGTTTCCAATAAAATATACCAACAACTTAAAAAACTCATTTCTTTAATGTTCCCTATGGATACCAGCAAAGTAAATGATCCTGACCCAACATCATATAAATCTGACCCCAGCGAAACTGAAATCCAGACACACGTGAAACTTCCCAGTCCTCTCGAGCTATTACCAACGAACCAACAGCCATCCTTGAATTATCTAGTTAGATTTCTTCCGATACGAGGTAAATTTGATCCAGTCAAGGCGAAGAGTTTAGGAATTAAACCGGGCATAGATTTCCGTAAATTAACTCAGGGTCACTCTCTTGTTAATGAGATGGGAGAAACAGTACATCCACATCAGGTCATTGATGAATCAAAACTGTTTTCAAAATTATTAATAGTAGATATTCCAAATGTGTCATATTTAGCAAACACTATGACATGCGAGGAATGGTTTAAAAGTGATAACAGTATTGGCGAAGAAGAAATTGGTATTGTCTATCATTTTTTAGGAGATGATATTGATTTTGAACTGTCTGAATACATGAACTTCATCAAGAAGTTCCCTTGTAATTGCAAACATGTTATAAGTCACCTGAAAATATCAGACGATACATTGGTTTTTAAAACATCTGCTGTTAATTTATTAAAATTAAAATGTCTACAGAAGGACAATTTCAATCTACCGTATATTGAATCTTATAATCCGTTAAATTCGGCTGATTCAGTTTATAAGTTACATCAATTGCAACAATTCCATATTGAGACCTCGTCTATTAAATTTGACGATTCCTTAATTTCTTATGATACATGGTCATCATTGTACGACACAAATGTTCTACCATTAAATTTAGAAAATGTCAGTAAGGATACGATTTTGACGAGTAAACCTATATCATTAGAACAAATTCCAGGTTCTATGAAGGACCAAGTACAAGTAGTAACCTTGGGTACTGGTTCAGCATTACCATCTATTCATCGTAATGTCATTTCAACGTTGACGAGGATACCATATATTGAAAATAACGAAGTTAAGTTTAGGACAATAATGTTAGACGGAGGTGAGAACACGTTGGGTACGATGATGAGAAATTTTGGACACAATAACAAAGAACAATTAACCAAAATTTTTGAAGAGTTGTGTTTAATCCATTTAAGTCATTTACATGCAGATCATCATTTGGGAATTATCTCCATAATTAATAAATGGTTTGAAATTAACACTAACCCTGATAAGAAACTTTATTTGATCATACCTTGGCAATACAATAATTTCATAAGAGAATGGTATGCATTAGAGGAACAATGCTTTGATAAAATTGATTTAGATAGAATTGTTTATTTGAGTTGTGAGGAGTTTATAAAGGACAGACTGCCCCGATTTCAGCAAGTTCATATTGATGAATTTGAAAGAAAATTTGATAATAATGAATTCAACTATGTTATACCTCGAGAACAATTAGCAAGTAAGAATTACACATTAATCAATAATTTATATGAAAGTTTAGGAATTAAAGCAATACAAACTGTGAGAGCTATTCATTGTTATTGGGCATATTCTATTAGTATTACGTTTGAATTACCATCTGAGGAAAACTTTAAAGTATCCTACTCGGGTGATACAAGACCGAATCCAAAATTCGTAGACATTGGCTATGGTAGTGATTTATTAATCCATGAGTCTTCTTTGGATCATGAATTGATTGAAGAAGCAATATCCAAAAAGCATTCAACAATGATTGAAGCCATAACGGTGTCGAAATTGATGAATTGTTCAAAAGTTATATTGACTCATTTTAGTACAAGGTACTCCAACAAGGCAAACATGCTCATAGAAGATAATGAGCTAATTAGACTTTCTGCTAATTTGAGAGATTATTTGCTTAGATATGGCTCAACACCGAATATTTTCCTTACGGATAATAAATCTAGCAAAAAACCAATAAAACAGTTTGAAGATTTGCAAATTTGTTTTGCATTTGATATGATGAATATAAGATTTAATAATTTACAATTGCAAAAAGACAAGTATGAGAATATCTTGGAAATTTTCCAGACTGACGATGACTTGAATGAGGAATTGACTGATAAGAGAGAAAAAGAAATGAGAAAGCAACGTGAAAAACGTGAAGCTAAACGGATGCAAAGGTTATCTATTAAAAATAACAAGAAGAAGAGAAGAGTAAGTAGCGACGAAGATATCGATTGATAAATGTAAATAGTTCTGTATAGTCTGAAATCGACGCGCTCAATAACTAAAAAATTCGATATTTGATTTACCTCCTAATGAATGTAAATATAATATATCCATTAGTACTTCAAGAAAGTTGGTTATTAGAATCAATAACAGACCAAATCAGTAAAAAAGCTAATTATACAAATCCATTGATAAAAAAAAATTTCATATGTCCATCGATAATAAATAAGACACCAATATTAAGAATCCTTAGATTTTTGAAGACCACACAATCGAGTGACCTAACTGCAATCTTAACGGATTCTACACATCGAGTTATCGCTATATTTCCATTCAGACCAACAATAATGAACTTTGAGATTCTCTATAAACAGCGAATCACATATCATACACTAAATAGCCTAATATTAATTAAGCAGGCAAATTTAAAATTCGTCAATAACGTTGAGTTGATGAATGAATGGGGTATTGCAATAGAAGATGATATTGATGTGGCTATTTTAGAAGTTCTTGATCTAGAGATTTTTCAAAGGGATCAGATTATGTTGGGGATTAATATTGAAAATAATTTGCAGCTAATATATTACGACAACTTATACCTAAGTTTATGTGGAAAGCATAGGAATAAAGATTCACATCAAGAAAGAGAAGTAAATAACGTCATACTGCTGAGCTATGATGATGTTGTGTCTATATGATTAAGTTTTTTAATCTGGTCCAGACAAGCTATCTTTATTTTGTTTAATGATAGACCTTAAGATGCCATGATCTGCAAATAGCAATAGAAAATATTCCATAAAACTCTATCAAGTGTATTATTTGATTTATTAATCGTATTGTAATTGTGACTGTAATGTTAGTTGCAAATTGAGACACCCAATTTGTGGTTGCAATAATAATAATTATTTATATTCTTGTAAACAATATATATGTTGCACACAACAAATTAATGAATATACTTAACAAAAAGCCAAACTACGGCTCATACCAAGAATGCAATTCAAATACTAGTAACGAATCAATAGCATCCGATATTTCAAACGAATCCATCGACGAAAATGAGCGTGAGTTTGAAGAGCATCTTGATGCAACAGACTTTGAGGTAACTGCATTTGGGCGGTTAAAGCGTCTTATGAGAATTATACTTCGTATAAAGAAACCCCAAAGGGAACCTTTGTTACCTATCCGTTCTCCTTCACCTTCTAGACGTCCAGTCCCTATAAATTACATAATTTTTGATTTTATTTGGAACAGGATTTTGACAGAAGCAAATAGAGAATTGTTGAATGATTATAAATGGGCGTTCTTCCTCTTATCTATTTTGATTGTGGTTGTTGTTCTTGTAATCACCGGCAACTATGAATATTTGAAAAAATATCTCAAAAATCTAGTCTGTTATCTACTAAACTGTTTTCGGACGGGATCTACAGATTGTTATCAGTAATGTATATTAAGGCTATTTAATGATTTATATTTACAAGTAATGAATAAATTAACGTCTTGGTCTGTCCTTCACTTTCATTTTGTTAACGTTCTTAAACTTTCTAGTCTTCGCAAACTTCTTAAGACCCCACATAGACTGGGAAACTTTATTGGACTTAGATTTACCTCTACCACCACCATGAGGGTGATCGAATGCATTCATTGCAACACCTCTGACCATTGGACGTCTACCCCTATGACGACTTCTACCAGCCTTACCCCATGAGATGGCTTGATGTTCCTTGTTAGAAACAGTACCTAACGTTGCATGGCAATTAATATTGACATAACGGTGTTCACCTGAACTTAATCTAACGATGGCTTTATTTATTTCTGGATGTTTAGACAATATTCTACCGAACGTACCGGCTGATCTGACTAATTGACCACGGCCATTGGGGTGCAAGCCAATGTTGTGAATAATCGATCCTACTGGTAACATGTTTAATGGTAAGCAATTACCTCTTTGCATAATTCTGGAGTTCAATAAGGCTTCGTCGATTTCACCATTATTAGTTTCGTTCATTTCTTCGAGGAAATCCCTTGGCAACCCGTTTCTAAAGGACTCTACGACATCGCCTTCTCTTAAACCACTGGCAGCCAAAATGTACGACAAATTTTCCGTCTCGTTATGTTTCACTAACGCAATATGTCCTGATCTATTAGGATCGTATTCGATTCTCAACACTGTCTGTTTACCTCCTTCTAGTCTATGTGAGTCCACGAATCTATAACGCTGTTTGTGACCCCCTCCTCTACCACGAATGGTTATATGTCCTGTATTGTTTCTACCAGCTGTTTTTCTCTTTGATACAGTTAATTCCCTCACTGGGCCACCTTTGTACAAATGATCATGGATAGGTTTCTTAAAATTGGTAGAACCAGGTTGCAAATGTCCATTGGCATACGACTTCAACTTAACATGTGCGGATGCTAATTTCCTTTGTCTCTTATATATTTCATCTCTTTTTTCCAAATCAGTTAAATCTGGTTCCGCCGACTCACTTACATTGCTTTGAAACCTAGCTAATGTCAAAATGGACATTTTAACCCCTCTTACAGGGTTGGCTAAACACCGTCTCGTCCAAGGTAACATGTTATTTCCAATCCTTCTAGCCTTTTGTTCACTATATAGAATGTTGGATTGAAAAATGAAAAAAATTGAGACGTATTTATGGTATCCTTTTTACCTAAGAAAATGAGAAATACGTGTAAATTTCAGTAACCAATAATTTTGTAGAATGTCTAGTGAGAAAACCTAACGTCTCCGAGCGTTGAAACAACTTATATTCTATAGCTTAAGGATAAATTCATATAAACAATATAAGATACTATAGGAAAATGATGGCATCTCGTTTCTTCGTCCGTTCTATGGCCTCAGCTGCCAAGTCAGTTAAACCACCAGTTCAATTGTTCGGTATTGACGGTACTTACGCTAATGCATTATACTCAGCATCCGTCCAAGAATCATCAGTTGAAAAAACGTACCAATTTTTAGGTAAAATCAACGAATTAGTTGAAAATGATGCCGAAGTCAAGAACTTTTTACATAACCCAGCTTTAACCAAGGATGATAAATTAGCTGTGATCCAAGCTCTTTCTTCTGGCTTGAAATTAGACACGACTACCACCAACTTCTTGAACGTTTTAGCAGAATACAGTAGATTAGCTAACTTCCAAAACATCTATAAGGAATTTTCGACCTTGAATGATGCACACCAAGGTCTCGTTGAAGCCAAGGTTACATCTGTCAAGCCATTAGACTCCAAGATCTTGAAGAGATTACAAGCATCCATCGGTAAATCATCATTCGTTGGTGAAGGTAAGACCTTAAAATTAACTAACAAAGTTAACCCAGACATCGTTGGTGGTTTAGTCGTTGAAGTTGGTGACAAAACTGTTGATTTATCTGTTTCCGCTAAGATTGCTAAATTGAATAACACTTTAGGTGAAGCTTTATAAGTTCCTAAATTCTAACAGACCCTATTTAATTTATGTTAAAAATCTGATATTAGACCAAGCAGATATTTGTATAATATCGCTTCCTTAAAAAATTTGAATATACATTATCAATTATGAACCAAAGGGTATTATATCGTGGTCATTTGATCGGAGACATAACCCCAGGCATAGTGCTGCCATGTACATAAGACTTTCTCGTAGGACTGATTAACGTGGTGGTTATATATTACACCGCTTGTATTTATTAGGGACAGAACTTAGAATGTTGGAAGCTCCATAATTCTTCTGTTGTATATATCTTTGACTGCTACAAAACTTATTTTACTATTGTAACCTTGTTCTCTATTCGATTATATCCAAGAAAGATATGAAGAGTAACTATTTTGTTCAAATTGCATAATTTGCAATGCTAGAAAACAAATATATCCTGCATAATAAGAACACATACTTACAAGAAAAGGCACAGTAACATTCAGGACAGTAATGTAGAAATTAATCGGTAATTAGTCAATTAGAATCAATGATGGCTGGTGCAGGTTTTAAGGTGTTCAAGTGGTTCGTTGTTGTATTAACAATTGCGATAAACTTTCTAGTTTATTTTTATCCAGATGTGTTGAATGATTCACAACAATGCAAATGGCATGAGTTTTCAGGTTCTGATAAGTTGAAAAGTAGACTGGGCTTTATCAATGGTTTAGATCAATCAATACGAGATAAAATATTGATAAATTTGCCATTTTTGCAAGATCATACGATGCAAAACACTAAATCCCCCTATGATTTCAACAATAATATTAAAGACATTCACCTTTTGGCGTTTGGTGACCCACAAATTAATGGGAATTGGGATCTGACAAAGTATATTAAAAGGTTAGACAATTATGGAAACGATTATTATTTGGGTCACATATATAGTACCATGAAAGAAAGATTGAGTCCAAGTCATGTTGCTGTAATGGGTGATCTCTTTTCATCACAATGGATATACGATTCTGAATTTTACAATAGAACGTATAGATACGTTGAAAGATTATTCACTAGACCACGCAAATATAAGCAAAATGTGCTTGAGGTACACCAAAAGCATGAGGATTATGATTGGCAAAATTGGATGAAAGTCGAAAAAGATTTGGACCCACTGGTGAGATTCAATTCGAGAGTTTACAATGATGTTTATGACTGGTATAATCTTGACAAAAAATATCCAAACTTTGACGACCCTCTTTTTATTAATTTAACAGGTAATCATGACATAGGATATAGTGGAGATGCGACGTGGCAGCATATGGCCAGATTCCACCTTTTATTTGGTCAAAATAATTATGTGATTAATTACAATAAGGGAACACCTGAAGAATGGAGATTGATCGTATTGGACTCATTGACATTGGAAGGACCTGCTTTGCAAGAAGAATTTTTAAATTATACTTGGTCGTTTGTAAATAGCCTTGAAAAGTATGAAAATAAGGACTTCAAAGGCTCAACTGTTTTATTGACCCATATTCCATTTTACAAAGAAGAAGGTTTATGTAGTGATGGTCCCGAACATAAATATTATCTAAATAACACCCAAGAGCCATATAAAAATGACAAATTAAGATCTCAAAATCACTTGTCTTATGAATCAACCCAAACAATTATGAATATCATTTTCCCTAAGAACTCTAAGAACGGAATAATATTAACCGGTCATGATCATTACGGATGTGACAGCTGGTACAATCTATTGCGTGGTAATTGGGAGGCCACGAAAACAGTTAACCCTAGAGGAGAACGTTTTCCAGTCAGAGAAGTCGTGGTCAAATCGATGATGGGAGACTTTGATGGCCAAACTGGTATACTTACTGGTCATTTTGATAAATTGAGACAAACTTGGTTATTTGAATTTTCATATTGTTCATTCTTAGTACAGCATTATTGGTGGGCTTCCAAGATTTTAACAATTGTATCTATATTCCTATTATCAACAGGATTTTTATTTAAATGGTGAAAGTAAAATAGCATAAATTCATTCAAATACACTCATATCCTATATATGTCATAAATATTATCCATTAACGCTTACTCAATTTTAAATTCTTTCTACAGTCCTTCAGTAGCAGTTGTTTGTACCGGTTCGTTTTGCATTTTGACTTCATCACCTAGTGCAGTCACAACCGAATTTGATTCTTCTTTAGGCTGGTGTTCTTCCTTTGACTCATCTTGTAACTTTTTTTCATCAGCTGGCGTAACCGTAACTGAATCTAACTCTTCTTTAGGCATATGAGCTTCATTCGAGTCTTCTTGATCATTAGGAGCTCCAATAAAAGCTTCAATATCTGTCTTCGCACCATTGAAACTTTCTTCAGGACTAATAGCTATTTTTTTGACTTTCAAGATCCCATCAACAAAAATCCAATGTGATCTCTTAATGCCCGTTGGTTCTTTTCTAGCACCTAAGATCTCAATCAATTCTCTAGATGGATCTGATAGCAAGGGATATGCTAAATTTTGCTTCGTGACAAAGTTCTTCTGAGCAGTTGGTTCATCAGCCGATATTCCATATACCTTGGCATTCGATTTTTGTAAAAATCCAAAATTCTTCTGGAATCCACAAACTTGTCTGGTACATCCTGGAGTGGATGCTTTTGGATATGCAAAAATAATTACATATTTATTGATTTCGGATTCCTTTAACAAGTCAATTTCGTTTCCGCTTTCGTCTAACAACCTAATATTAGGCATTTTATCACCGACTTGTAATTCTTTAACAGAACTTGTTTGAAGTTTTTTAGCTGATGGTTCAGACTTTGGCTCAGCTTGGGCTTCACTTGCCTGGGAGGAAGTTGGCTTGGATGCAACTCTAGCAGAACGGCGTAATTCAGGCATTATTTGATATTTTGTGTAAATAAATGTTGATTAAATCAATCAATTGATAAAGTCAAATATTTTACAATTCCTTCGAATCGATAATCGAATTTATGTTGACATGGCCGTGCGCCATAGTAAAATTAAGCAACTTTATTATATCTCCTCTCGAAATATATACTTGTTTTCATACATAATGTTCTATACAACTATTATTCCTATTGGCTATGCCTTTCATTTAGTTCCATTATACATGATATTCTTCAAAAATTTATCAATTTATAAAACTACGGAATGATTTGTGTTAGTAGTTAGCAAGTTCTTTGATCCGAGCTTGCTCTCTCTCTATTACCCCTTTTTCTTTTTCGCAATGTTACTAGTAAGTTTTATTTAAGATAACTATCCCAACCGAACTACAGTTATATATGCAGTTGAGCGATTATAAGCGAAAAAGAACAATCCTTAACTGCATTCTGATGTGTATGTTCTAACGTAGATAGGTAATGATGTTATAATCAACCCGAAATAATGCTTCGAACTATTTAACATTGATGAATTTTAAAATCGTCAAATATATTGGACTTATAACCTGGTTTAGCTGATTGTTTGCACTCCCGCTTTGGTAATTAGTTTTGATTGTTATACAATCAAATATGACTCGTGTTATACAATCAAATATGACTTGTTAATGGCTGTGAAATTTCTGTGTGCGTGTTCTTATCAATTGACGGGGGAGTTCCACAATTAATTCATCACTATTCATGGGAGGGACTTTGATGCTACAAGACGACAATAAGCAAGGAATTAATTGCTATTGTTGGCTCGCGTGTTACACATTATATATTCTATAATAATACTTGTTATTTTCGTTAAATACTTATACTTTTAGATCGAAATGGGTGGTTGTAAATCCATATCGTTTTTACAACCAGCTGCAAACTATTTAAAGATGAAAAGTATCGCTTGAACTTGTCGCTGTAAAATGATCTTCTAACTATTTACATACAATTTTAGCAAAATAATGAACAGGAGTTATTTGTCCAATTTAAATACCTTATCCCAGGTTGCTGCCACTCTTCAATCAGAAATAAGTAGCGATAACGATCATTCTGACGGTGGTTTTGCAGTTTCATCACAAGATATCAAGAACGAATTACTTTTTACTAGCTCACCTGTTTCGTCACCTTTGGAAAATGAGGGGTGTTTTTCAGATAAAGATTCAAGATTGGTTCACTCGGATGAATGCCTTGAGCTTGTGAATAATCTTTTGTACTTGAAGCAGATGTCGCGACACTACAGCTACAGTTACGGAACTGTTTTAGACATTAAACAGTTCTCAGTACCTCGTTCGCTAAATAGAGAAACCAGTGTTTTTGAAGAAAAGAAGCTAGTGAAGAGAGCAAATTCACGAAGAAATGACAATACTCGTTATTCAATCTCTAAAAAAAGACCAAGTCAAGGTAGACCTTACACCAACACAATCAATGCAAGGTTCTACATGCATGATTCCATTGAAGAACTATATTGCTACTTAAGCAACGTTGAATCGTTTTCTTTTAGGAAATCGTTATCCTCCAAATTGAATCTTTACCAATGTAAACAAACTGACTTGAGGCTGCCACAATTCAAAAATATACATTTCAATAACTTACCACCTACAACTGACCTATTCGAAAAATTGTGCGAAGCATTTGAAGTTGCAAAATTCAAATTTGTCAAAATTATTAGAAATATTGACGGTAAGTTAGTCAAAATTGAAACAGTTGACCAAATAGATAGTACTATTACTGTCGAATGGATAAAGCAAAATGTTTGTTGTCCGAGGTACAAATCAAACATGAAAATTCACTTGATTAGATTTAACCAACCTTCAAATGAATGCATATACAAAGATAAGAGAATGTTTGAGCTGGATATTGAAAACATATATAATTGCCAGGTTAAGATAGTCGAATAGAATACTAATATATAAAATTTTTAATAAATCATTTTACTTTATAATTTAAGTGTGATTCTAGATCGTTATCTAGAGAACATGACCATTTGAATTTTTAAAAGAGCCTTATCATTTAGAGTGCGAAGAGATCGGTTTATATTTTAAACTCTCACCCAGATACCGATTTCAAATAAGTTATAACTAACTTCTAATTACTATGAAAATATTTAGGCGAAGACGATTCACAATTTCGTCAGCAGAGTCACGAAGTGATTTTCAAAACAGAAATGAAGAACGGAGGTTTAGTGTTCCAAATACTAATCATGAAATCTTGTATTTTCCTAATCACACACCAAACAATATTGATAACGAAATAGAGAACGATGATGTTTCGACACAAACGTCGGTCAGTGAGTCCATAGCTTTATCAGAAAGTGAGACATTATTGTATAATAGAAAACAGCAATTAGAATTGCAAGAAACATTTAATGAAAACTTTACATTATATTTACCTTTCTTATTGAGACAACTTAGAATTGCAAGAAATGAGATCTTCGAAACCATAGACAATTCTGATATCGAATGTGATGATGATGAAAGGACCATGGTAAATTCAAATGAAATGAGTCGTAATTTGATTTTGGGTAAAGAATCATCGAAATTTAATAAGAAGCGACAGTTTATAATAACCCAAGAATTTTTGAAACATAATACATATGTATTTGTAAACGACGAGTCATTTGAACTATTCAAGCATTTGCGCCTGAATAAAAAGAAAGGAACAAAAAATCTGAAAATCGTATACGACAAAAATGGAATTATTAGAAGATTAACTACTAGTAAAATAATCAATGGAGGACTTGGTGACTTTAATAAGAGTGAATTAGTTGATAATAGAACGCACATAATACCTGTGGAGTATAAAATAAAAGGATTAGGATTACCTCTTTTCAAGATTCATACCCCATATTTAGCTTCATTTAGGAAAAATGCTCCATTTTTAATTTTCAAGAAATACAGAGAGATACCTTTAAAGCCTACGCTGCAAGATAACTCGACAAATGATTATACTGATAGCCAATCAAACTATGAGGCATATGTTTTTTGTACGGTCTACATGAAACATTTCTATGATGTGAGACGATATATTCTAAACTTTAGTCCGGTAGGAAAAAAACTGTTTCGTATAATTATATTTCAGCACAATTATAAGCCTTTTGCAGATTTTAACTATCAAGATACAAGATTTAGACTTGTTGGCACTTCATTATCATGTGTTTATGTAACTAATTACAGTCCTATTATACAGTTGATGGTAATCGATAATGATAAGCCGTCATTATGTGATTCTGTTATCAATAAAAAAACAGGATTTGAAATTCTGTCATTGATAAAGAACAAGAAAAAAAATACTAATGAAAGTTCAATGGGTAAAACAGACGACACAAAAGAAGATATTATGTTCAGTAATCCATATCCAGATCCCACGAGCCCGTTGTTGGCGGATTCGGCGTTAGCTTTAAGAACATTATCGAGTAAGCATGCATTCCTTTCAAGGTCAATGCCACCATTTAGTCGCCTCACAGACTCTGCATTGTATGAAGATGAATCATACACTTTTATACCGAAGAGATTTTCAGAAATTGGTAAAATCGAAATGTATCAGGATAATTCTAATATAACCGATGATCCAAATAGTACATTATCAATTGACATGGATTGCCTAGTTTTGAATTGCATATTATTAACATTAAGAGAATCAAATATTAGAAATTCAGTTAAGACAACACTTCCACAAACCTTACCATTAGAGGACTAATTGTTATTTTTATCGTATCCTCAATTGTGCAACCTTATCTAAACACGCGAAGTATAGAATACAATGACACCTATAAGCAAAAGGTATGGAAATACCTGTTATTGAGGTTTAGAATATATAAAATAAATCTATATATTTAAAATCCCGTTTTCGAAACGAGAGGTTATCCAATTGATGAGGTCAAATTAACAACATCCGGAATTTGCTGACAAAGATCTTATCTTGGACTTCTTGATCTACGTATATTTTGTTTTTTGTATAATATATGACGATATTACAGATCATTTAAATTGATGAGAATCGACAAATGTTTTATTACGCTATACACCTATCTAATAGAGGTCTTTTGAAGTTATTGTGGAGATCTTGATCTTTCTTTTCTGGCGGGTGATCTTGATCTTTCCTGTCTAACAGGAGACCTTGACCTTTCTTTCCTGACAGGCGATCTTGACCTGTCTCTTCTCACTGGTGATCTAGAAGATGGTCTTGACAAACGACTTGTTTCATAGGAGGTATCATTATTAGGGTCTACATTGTCATGATCATTATTATCTGTTGATCTGTTATCATAAGATGGCTCACTTAATTGACCTTCACCGCTAGACTTGTATTCACGATCATTGTATTCGTGGTCATTATATTCACGATCATGATAGCTACGGTCATTGTAATCACGATCACCATAGTCACGTTCGCTATACCCACCTCTGCCGCCGCGATAGCTACCTCTTGAAGCACTGTAGTAGCCACCTCTAGGGCCATTATAGTATCCACCTCTGTAGCTACCACCATAACCGCTACCGTAGCTACCACCGTAGCCATCACCGTAGCCACCACCGTAGCCACCACCGTAGCCACCACCGTAGCTGCCATCGTAACCGCTACTATATCCATAGCCACTATAGCTGCCTCTACTGCCTCTATAACCACCCCTAGGTGCGTAGCCGTATCCACCTCTTGGTGCGTAACCGTATCCACCTCTTGATGTGTAACCGTATCCACCTCTTGATGTGTAGCCATAGCCACCCCTAGGGGCATAGCCATAGCTACCTCTGCCTCTGAAACCGCCTCTTCTTGCAGAATAAGGGTCAGATCTAGCTAATTGAACAACTAATCCCTCTTTCAACGTGTAGGGTAATTGTTTGCCATTTAATTCTAGGGCTTTTTCACAGTCTTCAGCATTCTTGTATTCCACAAACGCATATTTCTCTCCGTCGTCGGTTCTTGGTGGGGGAATATCTAATCTTACTAAGTCGCCATATCTGGATGTCAGTTTTCACTCTCTCTTATATGATTTTCAAATTTATTATTCTCGGGATAGGATTTCAGGAATATAGGATGTTTAGGAAATAGGGTATTCAGGAAATAGGGTATTCAGGAAATAGGAAGATGTTCACAAAAAGGAATGTTTCACGAGATAGGATTTTTCAGGAGATTGGAGGAGATTGGAACGAGATATCGATAGTTGGTTGGTTAATTCTTCTCAGAGTGTCACACATCAATGCGAATAACTCAAACAATACTACCAAAATTAATACAGAGATTCTTGCAAATCCCAAACGTCCACCGTCCGCCAGCAGTATCACGAACGTTCTCCCGTTCGGCGTCGCTGCTGCCATTCGACTTCTGAGAGATGATGAAAATAATAAAACCGTCAACCATTCGTCTATACGTACTTTTCAAAGTCCGGCGCCAAATCAGCAGCCTTCGACTCCTTTGAAAACCCTGTCACATACAAAGTGTCCAGCGGCATTATCTCTGTTTCTTGTTCTTATGTGTGTTAGAATCCCACAAGCGCCCTACTAGTCCGTCTGTATCAGCCAGTGAATCGGTAATCGCTGGAAATCGAAGAATCAATGGTGTGTATCAACCACTTTATTTCTGTGTATACACTACTCTAATGGTATTGGGTGCACTGGTGTTGTCGGTGTCTGGATGTCTCGCCATATCCTCTGACATATCGTATCTACTACAGCGCTCCTGTCTTTATCGACGATTTTGTGTCACGCACCCCTTTTCTTTCGGCATTTGAGCCCCATCACCTGCGATGTCCCAACAAAATGGCTCGATCCCAACAAACAGAAACTATAACCTGTACATTATTTACTCGAGTATCACGAAGAAAACAGGACATATGCAGTATGAAATTATAGGCGCTGCCAAATAGGGGACGTGTATATAGATGTTCATGCTCAGGCAGAATTTTATTCAACTCTAAGCAAATGTGTATACGTTTAATAAAAAAATTGTTTTTTTAGCAAGTCATAGGGAAGTTAGTTGAAATTTGCACTTTATCAATAATAGGCATATATAAGAGGGATTTTATATCGGGAAGGTGATATTTCAAGAGTAAACAGGATTAGAAACGCAATTAGAAATTAGCCGCCCTGGAACAAGCGATATGTCATCGATAACCAACGATCAGTTGTTGGAACACAATTTCGTGAGTGGTATGTCAAACGACAATGAACAGGACATTTTAGACGAGTTTCTAGACCAGCGAGTGTATGAATCGATAAGTTTGGCGGATGGTCATAGCATCAAGGTGGAAACCGACGACTTGTTGAACGATTTTTACCACAACAATGACAGCAACGACAGTAATAACAGCAACAATGACGGTAGTAACTACGGCGGCGGGAGCGGGAACTACATGTTGAATCAGTCGCAGACGACGACGCCGAACAACGACTACATGTATCTTGATAATATCAGCTACAACGACAACAACAGTGTGTACACAAGCCCCACTGATGCGTCGCAGATGAACGTTACTAACAAGCTACAACTTTCGGACTACGAAATCGTGAGAGACGAGTTGTCGAAGTTGAAGTTTGGCAGCCCCAATATGGACCCATGTCCGCCATCAGTGGACGTGCCAGATCCATCGTACCTCGATTTCTCACAGCAGGCGATGGATTCGTTGCCGTACAAGTTGACATTAACTAACTTACCGAGCTACTCGCGAGTGGAAACGCAGATCAAATTCAAATTTGGGTTGAGTCCTCCACCGCCACACGTTCTTTTACACATACCGCAAGATTTGATATCGAAGAACAAATTTTGTCTTGCAAACGACTTAGATAGTTTGGCGCCTAACTTGAAAGAAAACTTGTTATATTTGGATACCTACGTGTTGACATCAGACTATAAAAAGTCGTGTAATATTTGCACCAGATGTATCAAGCGTGAACAGAAGAGAGCGTCGAGGAGGAAATGTGGAGTCAATGATAACGAATCTGATGCCAACAACGACACGAACAATGATAACGGTAATAGTAAAGAAAGTGGTAAGACTACTGGCAGCTCGTGGGCTGATGACAAGATGATGAAGAAGGCTATTATTTTCAACTGTAAGGAAATCGTATCTTTCCCACCTCCCAATGGTTTAAACAATGATTTATCCAAATCATTGGATCTTTCTGCGAGAATTATCTGTTATTGCAGGCATCATAAAGAATCACAAGGGTTCAAGTTATTATTTGTCGTAAAGAACGACGAAGGGAAGGTGGTGGCAAAACAAATCTCGTCGACCATAATGATCATGGATAGAAAGAAAACGACGGCTGCGTCAAAGGTAAAAGTTAACGAAGATTCTTTGCCTAATTCTGTAAGTGGTTCCACAACAAATTTACAACAAATTTCAAGAGACCAACAACAGCAAAGACAACAAAGGCTGCCCAAAGAATCTGATAATGACGTGTTGATGAATTCATTTCGTCAATTATCTTCTAACTCGATAGATGAATCCAACTCAGAAGCTCAAACTAATACAGACACCAACACGCATTCTGAGGGAAGAAATTTGAAGAGGAAGAAGCTATCTATCGATGATTCGTATAACAATCAGACTAATCCTATGTTCAATGGCAGCGTTAATGCATTATCGCCAGTTAGCAACAGTGATACAAATACGTCTACAAGCAATATGTTGACGAAGCCGAATACCCAATTGTTGCAGGGACAACAAAATCCTCTATTTGGTTTATCACCATTAAGTCATACTCAATTAAATACACAGCAACCCAGATTGCCGTCGATTCAAAGAATTATACCTGCACAAGGTCCGATTAGAGGAGGAATTGAAATCACTTTATTAGGATTTAATTTCTGCCAAGGATTAGCAGTAAAGTTTGGTGCGAATCAGGCGTTGGCTACTCATTGCTGGTCAGAAACAACCCTAGTTACATATTTACCTCCTGCATCACAACCTGGCCAAGTTTTGGTTAGCTTTGAAGATCATGAGCATGTCATGATAGGTGGTCCACCACAACAACAAATATTTACTTATACTGATGATACGGATAAGCAATTAATTGAATTAGCCTTACAAATAGTTGGTTTGAAAATGAATGGGAAATTGGAAGATGCAAAGAACATAGCGAAAAGGATTGTCGGTACCGATAATTCAAACATTAGCGGTACGAATACAAATGTCTCATCCCCAGCATCCAACCAACAAAATATGAACCAAGCTAACATTGAATGGTTTGATAGTGCACATAAGGCTGTTGAACAATTAACGAAATCAGATTTGTCGACTGAAGAAATCTTGATTAACTTCCTTTCCTTGGTCGATTTACCAAATTGCCCGATTATAATTCCAAATTGGCAATTATGTAATGGCCAGGGACAAACTTTATTACATTTAGCTTCTTTGAAGAAGTATAGTCAATTGATTAAATTCTTACTAACACATGGTTGCAAAATAGACGTGAAAGATAACCAGGGTTTGACGCCCTTATTCTTAGCATCGATGTGTGGTCATAGAGATTTGATTCAAATTTTTATTGCTTGTAGAAGCAACTGGAATTTAAAGTTATCAAATGACAAATTATTAAAGGATTATTGTGATTTAAACGTGTTGGATGTTTTCAATAATTTAGAAGATAATGACAATGAAGACGAAGAGGACGACTTCTCTAAACTTCTATCAAAGGACAGTAAGTTGTCTAAATCAATGAGTCTAGATTCATTGAATTCAATGTTTGCAATGAATTTTGGATGTCATGTCTCAAAGATGGTAATTGAAGATTCAGTCAACTGTCCGGCTGGTTCCAAACTCGAAAGTGGTGATAGACATATAATGAGAGAGGAATTAAATTCAAAGTCAAGAAAAAACAATGCAAACTATGAAACTTCACATTCCGATTCTGAATTAGCTGACTCTGAATTAGCTGATTCTGAATTTGAATCTAATGATGATGATAGGTTTTATAATGACGATTATTATGAGAGCGAAAGTGATGACGATTATGATGAGGAAGTGGACCAATGTGATGATATTAGTGATAATAACGAATTGGAGATTATTAAGACCCGTAATGTTATGAATGTACATCAACCAAATTCGAACTCACCTATGTTACCACCATCATCAGGAGACTATGATGAGGATGACGAAGGACGTTTATCTCTGAGTTCCGGCAATGGATTATGGCAAAAAGTTAAGAAGGTATTTAGCAATGATGAAAGTGACAGTCAGTTACCGTCTTATGATGATTTGTTCCCATTTGGGCCTTCATCATTCAATATAAAGCCAAAATCCTCGGTCGAAAGAAGCCTTAATAATGTTGAAGATAATGCAAGCGCAAGTATTGATGGTAATTCTAAGGCCGTTACTGTGTCAACTCGTGATGAGAACCATGATGACGCGGATGCGGGTGTATCTTCAGATTCCTCTGAGGATATGGTTATTTCGTATATTAATCATCCCCGTAAAGCTGTTGAAAATGATAAGATGCTATTATTTTTCTGGTTCCCAGTATTGGTCAGTATAATCGCTTTAGTTTTTTTCGTCTCAATTATGGGCTACAAATTTGAGATTATTGAGAACTTCAAGCATTCCATTAGAGCAACTATAGGAAACTTTATGGTTGGGAATGAAAGAATTGGTAAGCTTTTTCAATCGTCTAACGGGGTTGGGGTAGAAAGAATGTTGCTGGCAACTCGTAGAATAATTAACGAGTAGTGAGAAGTTTTAATATTTCTTAAATAGGATTCATTTTAATTTTTTATTTTATGTTTCATTTCTTGCTATACTATAGTACTATATAAATATAATTTTAATTTCATTAATTTCGCAGTCTAAAAAGATTTCATCCAATAAAATATTTGGTATTTGAAAATTGAACTAATGTAAATGAAAAACAAGAGAGCACTTTAATGATGCATGTGTTGTTACTAAAGAATCAAACCGTACCGAACGATGCATATAATGATAAGCTAAAGATACTGGGTTATAATCCTATTTTCATTCCATTACTAGAACACAACCATCGAGATAAGAATTTAACGGTAGAATTTTTAAAAAGTGAAGAGTTTTCCCAGATACGAAATTTTATAATTACAAGTCAAAGAGCTGTTGAATGTTTTAATGAATGTATACAAGAAATCAATGACGATGAAATGAAACAAAACATTTTCAACAAAATTGGGTATACTGTTGGGCCTGCAACAGCCAAAACATTGAGTGAATCTGGTTTTAGAAACGTTAAGGGAGGTAGTGACGCTGGTAATGGGCTGATATTGTCTAAGATTATAATAAATGAAATAGGACCAGAAGAGAAAATAGTGTTCTTCACAGGCGAAGTTAGAAAAGATATTATACCAAAAAGCTTGAAACAGGCGAATATTAATATTATGGAAAAAGTAATTTATCGAACTGATTTAAGAGAAGACATTGAGGACAACTTCAACCGCGAACTATCGTTGCTAAACCAAAGTAATGACGGAAGGAAGTGGATTATTTTTTTTAGTCCTCAGGGTACTGAATTAATAATTGAAAAACTTAAAAAAATTGATAATTTATCTACTAATTTTTTTATTGGCTCGATTGGTCCAACAACGGAGGAATATTTGATTAGCAAAGGAATAACTCCTAATATAGTTTCAAAGAAACCAGAGGCCACATCATTATACGAACTGATGCAAAGCCACGAAGCAAGATACATGTGAATGTATAGATTTGATATCCCCTTATTGAGTAAAGTCATACATTAGTCAATAGACACGATAATAGGCAAAAGTGTGAAAATTAACTATCGCGTTAATAGAGGATGTAGGAAGATTAAGCGAAAGCCTATATCTATTTACTGACTGATAGGAATCATTCAATGATGTAAAATAAAGTTTCTCATTTTTGACTAACATATAAATAATATAAAACAAACTTCTTTAAATAACTTAAATAACGGTCGTATGTCATTCGTAAAAGGTCTAATGTCAAGGTCACTTACGATTAGCCTTAACTATATCAATAATTTGGGAAACAACACCAGGATTTGATAATGTTGAAATATCACCCAATTGGTCTTCTTCACCAGCCAAAACCTTCCTTAAAATTCTTCTCATGATCTTACCAGATCTAGTCTTTGGTAAATCATCTACTAATAAGATTGTCTTTGGAGTTGCAAATGGACCAATTTCCTTACGGACTGTTAAAATCAATTCCTTCGTAATTACTTCAAGGTCTTCAGTAACGTTGGATTTCAAGGAAACGTAGGCTGCCACCGCTTGACCGGTTAATTCATCGGCGTAACCAACAACTGCACACTCAGCAACGGAATCATGCAAGATCAACGCAGCTTCAATTTCTGCCGTAGATAATCTATGTCCTGAGACATTTACAACATCGTCAACTCTACCTAAGACCCAGTAGAATCCGTCAATGTCTCTTGCTGCACCATCACCAGAGAAGTAATGATTTGGATATGGCTTCAAGTAAGTCTCGATGAATCTATCATAGTCGTTGTAAATACCTCTGGAAATAGATGGCCAGCACGACTTAACACAAAGAACACCCTCGACGTCGTTTTCTTTTAATTCTTTACCAGAGACTGGATCCAAGATCTTGGCGTCAATACCGAAGCAAGGCAATGAAGCAGAACCTGGTTTAGTTGGGGTGATACCAGCCATAGGTGCTAACATATGAGAGCCCGATTCTGTTTGCCAGTAAGTATCGACAATGTGACACTTGTTTCTACCAATGTTGTCGTCATACCAGTGCCAGATCTCCGCCGCAATTGGTTCACCGACCGAACCCAAGACTCTCAAAGAGTCTAACTTATAGTTTTCGATGTACTTGGATCCTGCCCTCTTTAATAATCTCAAAGCCGTTGGCGCGACGTAGAACTGGTTGACCTGGTACTTGTCGACAATCTCCCAGTATCTTGAGTAGTTTGGATGTGCTGGGGTACCTTCAAAAACTACAGTTGTAGCACCACATAACAACGGTCCGTAAACAACGTATGTATGGCCAGTAATCCAACCAACGTCACCCGCAGTGAAGAATACATCGTCTTCATGGACATCGAATGTATACTTCGATGTCATCGCAGCCCCCAACAAGTAACCAGCTGTGGTGTGTTGGATACCCTTTGGTTTACCTGTGGAACCAGAAGTATATAACAAGAACAATGGGTCTTCGGAGTTGACAGGAACTGGAGGACTGTAAGGGCCATGCTTGGCTAATTCCTCGTGCCACCACAAGTCTCTTCCTTCGGTGAACGGAATGTGCGTATTACCAGTTCTCTTGAAGAGCAAGACATTTGTGACGTCAGGACAATGCTTTAAAGCGTCATCGACAATCTTCTTGGTTTCAATGGTCTTTCCACCTCTTTTGGACTCGTCAGTAGTGATGACAATTTTAGAGTTTGCATCTAAGATACGGTCCTTTAACGAGCTCGAAGAGAATCCTGCAAACACAACCGAATGGACTGCCCCGATTCTGATAATCGCCAACAATGCCACCAATGCCTCGGGGATCATAGGTAAGTAAACCGCAACCGAGTCACCCTTTCTGATGCCCAATCTCGTCAAGCACTGTGCTAATTTACACACGTCCTTCAACAACTGTCCATAAGTGATAATTCTCCCCTCGTTTTCCTCATCAGCTTCGTAGATAATCGCTGGCTTGTTGGGGTTCTTTATCGCCCATCTATCCACCGCGTTATATGACCCATTCAACTGTCCGTTCAAAAACCAAGACGCAATGTCCCCGTCAGCAAAGTCCTGCTCGCTGGACACTGGGTATCTTGCAACGTCGAATTTGCGGTCCCAGCTCAAATGTTCCAATGCCTGTTCTCCAAAGAACTTAGCAGGGTTCTCAATAGACTCCTTGTACATCTTACTGTACATCTCGAAGTCCGCCAAATTGGGTTTAGACTTGGATCTCTCCTTGAATTCTGGTGGTGGTTGGCGTGTCCCTTCGTGGTCCAACGTTACGTGTGTTGAATGAGGCGTCATAATATTGCAATATCTCGTTTTCTTAGTATATATTCTTTCTTTATCTACTCATTTTTAGCGGATTCACCCGCTTTATATATTGCTTCCCGGAGTTAGTCTCCCCTCCTTCCCCACCTTTGGATACAACTTTTCGTAAATTACAACCCACAAATTTTTCAAATCTGGGGAAACGACAACTTATTTTACACATTTCCCGATAAATTCATGGAGGTTGCTGCAACTCCTTGGTCAAGAAAAAGAATACGGAAGAAAGCCGACCGTGAGTATACGAGCCGATAGACAAATGACTAAAGCTATTGTTCTTGAATGTATCATGTGACCGAAGGCTACTTGATGGACCGAAATTGATAATTAACAATAGTGGCGGTGGACGGAGTGTGGACGGAGTGTAGATAGAACATCAAGGCTGTTGTAATACAGTTGCGAACACCTCGGAAAAGGAAGCAGTGTTCAACAGAAGGAAGGATCTTAAAAAAACACACATGGCAGGAAAATGAGTGGGATTACGTTGAAGTTTACATCTTTGTTGATACGAACAGTGGCAAAGCCAATCTCGAACTCTATCAAGGCCCAAGCAAAGGAGCATGATTTTTTTCGTCGAAATTGTATTAGGATAGCACAGTTGATGCATCTGACGGACTTGAAGATGAGGATGAACCTAGTGGGGGAGAAAAAGATCAAAATCCGGCCGTTGAACGACAACAAGGCCATTGAGAAGGGGGCGAATTTTTTGTCAGAAGTGTTTGTATTTTCGGTGGCTGGATCGTTGATTCTCTTTGAATCTTACCGGAGCCGGAGAAAGTCAAATCTCGAGAAAAGTAACGTTCAGGACGACATTTCGTTGCTCCAGGACGAGATTGTGAGTCTCCAGAACGAATTGGAAGAAGTCAAGGAAAGGCTCCGCAATGGCTCCAGAATTCCCAAAATGCCAAGAGCGACCCCAGGACTCACGCCAGAGAATGTGCCAACAAAAAGCGACCTCAAACCTGGACACTTAGAAACGGCGCCGAGTAACTAGCATTAACACATGTACATAACCAACAACACTTTTGCATGCGTAATGTCTGAAGGCATGGATGTAGAATAACCCCGTTTATCGTCTGCTACATAATATGCAGACGGTATTTCGCCTAAATATTATCTTAACTGAAATTATTCATCCTAACTGTAATCTGTAGACTGGTCAACTAGAACCCTAATAAGAGAGAAGAAATCAGTAGAAGCTTATAAATCTAATACACTCAAATTATATACTGTATGAATCACTATTGCTACAAGACAAATTGTTTTATCTAGTATGATACAAGCACGAATAACCATTTGTTTAAATAATAGTGCTTAGCTTAAATTAATTCAGGTCAATTTGCTTATTGTATAAAATGAATGAATTAGGGCTTTTTTTTCCGCTGGAAGAGATATTACTAACACTTACGGCTACCATGAACTTTTCATAATATTGGAAAAATTCAACTCTAGTATACGGAATAGTTATTCATGAGTTATTTAGGTTAGAGGATCAAAATATACCCAATTACTTGGACCGAACGAGGAGTCTTGGTGTGACTATTTTTAAAGAAGAGAAAATTCTGAGTTTTATGAGACAATTGATAGAGTTTATTTCTGTACGAGTATGAACATCCGAACCAATTCATACGTTCCTTTTAGTAGAAATTGATTTTGATTACTTTGAAACAAACAAAGCCTTGTATTTTATGGATCCAAGACTATACTTGTTAGATACAAAGTATTAGATTATCATTCTGCAACACCTATATTACGTGGAAGCACTCCTATGGCCTTTTTTCAAAGCTATAATCGATGACGAAATGTTGACAATTAGACAAGAAAGGATTAAAAGGCTTCAGTAAATACGTGGTTACACCCTATGGAAAATGAAGAAGCCGTCTGACTGCTGAATATCGTAGTGAAAGAACTGAAAGTTCTGTGGGTAGTTCGCAGTATTAGAGATACACATACCACGGTCATGGTATCGAATAAGAATACGGTAAGGTTGAAGAATACCTTGAATTCACGAAAGTAATGATATATACATGCAAAATGGTGACGGCTATAACTCACCGCTTGTTCAAATTGATGTTTAGTATATGAAGAATACTTATTACAGTACACAGACCATAATGAAATGTTAGTTGCAAAAATCTGGATGACTAAATAGGAATATATTGAATATGTGTATGCCCTCCCTCAAGGGAATATTGGAACAATGTATTAAAGGATATAAAATCGAAAAGTTGTTTTATCAAAGCTTATCCCGGGGCTCAGAATTCAATTGCCATGATATGCCTCATAGAAGAGAGGACATGAAGGTAACCACTAAAAAAACTATCTTACTGAGATACTTCAACTTTTTCAAGCCATTCAGTATTATCCCACACAACATAACTAAGAAACGGACATGAGAGCTAAGAAGCAATGGAAACAATACGCCCGAAGAGAATTATCCATGGAGATATAGAGAAGAAACGTACTTTATACTAAAGATTTAAAGATATATATAATTGAATATCTATACTCAATTAGCGACAATGTATGGGACCGTCTTTAAGATAAAAAAAAAGTAATTTTGAAGATTTATGAGATTCGTTTGAGATGAAATGGATTAACTTGTTTTCTAATGTTTGAATTATGTGTGTTAGTGTAATTAATGGATATCAGTTGTTCAATTCAATCCTATAAACGATTCTCAATCATAGAGACATTACGCACATGAGTATTGAAAACATTATAATGGAATGTCACATGGTTTGCTTTAATACAGTTGTAATGTTTCCTTTCATCTTACATCTTACAAGAGCTTTCTGATTAGGATTTTGTCAATATGGAGTAGAGAACTGCAATTTGAGAAAACAGCGGGGCTCTGTCGCATTCACTTTTCTGTATAAAATGAGTTGCATACATACACCACCAGACCTCCCTTGCATTTATCTACAATATAGTACGTAATACAATATATTAATAGTATACAAATATTGATTGAGTCCCTAGGTCTCTCGAAGAACAACTCAAATTAGTATAATACAAAAATTAACGAAATAAAAATAACCAGGCGAAATACTCTCATGGTGTCAGTGGCGACATCGCGATTACTTCTGTTTCTTCTTTTCGACCTTCAACAACAAGGCCTTGTTGATATGTGGCAAAACACCTCCGAATGCAATGGTAGCCTTGATCAAGTTATCCAATTCTTCATCTCCCCTAATCGCTAATTGCAAGTGTCTTGGGGTGATTCTCTTGACCTTTAAATCTTTGGCAGCATTTCCTGCCAATTCCAATACTTCGGCCGTTAAATATTCCAATACAGCTGTTAAATAGATGGCAGACTTGGATCCCACTCTGATCTTGTTCTGCGCAGTTCTCTTTAAGTATCTCTTAATTCTACCCACTGGAAATTGCAAACCTGCTCTCGCAGAGTGCGATGTAGTTGACTTGGCGGTTTCTGAAGATTTGCCCTTACCACCGTGGACTTTTCCTTTTCCTGACATACTTGTTGTACTTTATCTGTTTCTACTGTGGACGAAAAAACGATTAATTGTCGTAAAGAATAACAAAACAAACAAAATAAACAAAATAAACAATTGTCGCGATTCAAAATTGACCAGTAGCACAAAACATTAAATTAGTTACCCGGATCCATTATCTACTCTTTCTAACTATTTATGTTGTTATATGGTCCCAATTTCCGTAATAATCCATCAACTTCAAACCGTGACTTCTTCATTTCAGTGCAGATGGAATCCGAGTGCTGGAAACCCTTTAATAATTTGATTAAGATTATGATGTTGTCTTCTTCATCCTTCCCCAATTCATCGGTATTGTTTTGCATCTCTTCTTCATTTGAAAGATCTGAATTAAGCGAGTCAGTATCAGATGATTGAGCATCTTTATCACTTTCATAAACATCATCCAATAAGTAATTAGATTTGTTTACATTATAATTAAAGCTCACCCTTCTTTTAGACTTCTTATTTCCAGTTTTCAAATTGGTTTCGTGCACTATGTTGTTCAAGAGAGTTCTGTTTGCTAACGAGTCGTTGACGGGGTAGTCATTCTGACTCTTCTTTGACTTAAAGAGCTCAACTATTTTGTCTAATTCGTTATCGTTGTTGTTCTCAAGTGATTTTGTCAACGAGTTTAGGATGGGATACGAATGGACTCTGTATATAATGCCTCTGATGATACCGAAGTTGATAAATCTCCGTACGTCTATATTGTTGAGATACTTTCGATGCTGTGAATACCATTCTTTTACTGTTTGACCCTGGTTCAACGACCTGTATAGATAGAACAAGCTTGCCTTTGACGGTATGATGGTGGTCTTCTCGGGGAATTTTTTCTTTGATGCTTTGAATATCGATGAATGTTTGCTCATCGGAGATAAAGAATTAGGAAAATTTGAAGATTGTCTATCCAGATCATCATTTAATGGTAGTTCGTTTAACGAATTGGGTTCGTTGGTGACGATGTATGCTTGGCATTCTTCTGCCATGTTATTCATGGTCAAAAAGTTCCCGATGTGGTTTGTTGGAGCATATATATTTGAAAATTGAAATATGTCAATCATAGTAATACACTTGTAATGCATCAAATGCTGGATACATTGCTTAGTGAGAATATAGTCCGCATCTGCGAATTCACTTATTTTTTTGATTGAGTTGAGGCCATTGATGTAAGGTAGTATCTTTAGCATTGTCGGATCCCAGTTGATATCGACTAACAGATTTAGCTTAACGGTCAAAATTGGGACTTGGTATGCCTTCGTGTTCACTGGTGGTGGTAAAATAGGAAACAACTTAATATCCACCGAGTTAGCGCTATCCAACGGTATGCAGCACTCGGAATAATTATTCAAATCTTGGTATATTTGGTGTATTAGTGACTCAATTGATGATAAGTTAACCTTCTGTGTACGTCTGAATCCCGGTGTAATAAATTCGTTGATCATTAGCATATTCTCAATTGAGTATTCGTCCTTGTTCTTGAGAAATGACCCGCGTTTGTCCAATTTTGATAATATGAAACTCTGTTCCTCCAAGACTTGAAACATCTTTCCCATTCGTTTTATGGCCGTCTCATACGGTGTGGTGTCACTGTTGTAGGGGAATACGAAACAGAAGTTGAAATTAAACGAGTTTCTCGAATACTTCTCATTTTCGATGTTCACTGGATACCCCAACACCTTGAACTGGTCGATCTTGATGGAAATCAATTTGTTGCACAATTTCGGTTTCGGTATAATATAATTTTTAATCGTATCGAAGTTGAAAAGGTTACCACTAGAGTCTGTAGCAGAGTTTCCAATTGATCCCTCTGGCACTTGGTTCAACACCTTTGTCCCTTCAGTAGGATGGAACACTGCATAAAAAATAGCGGTGATTGGTACGAATCCATCACTTTCCATCGTAATCCGCCAATGTTGGTTGGTTCTGCGTTACGTCTGATGTCAGTCCATACTAGATATTGATAATACTCCGTTAACATTGTCGTGCAAATCCACTAATGATCTCTACATCTTTCACATCCATACATCCAAAAAATCCACACATTAAAAGAATCCACACATTAAAAGAATCCAAACATCAAACTGTGCCTTATCCCGGATCAATAATATCAAAATAACATCCGCATCCGCTATTTCGGTGTACCAGAAAAAGATCTTGCCGATATAAACAGTACGGCTTAGTAAAACAAATAATCTACATACACAGCTACTAGACAATGTCTACATTAACTCTCTAATAGCGCAATTACATCCAAATAAAAACATATATCTATTAAACTGTACGTCAGAGGTCAACTTTATCCGTGAATGGGTAATATTCAGTTCAAAGACCACAGACTATTGCTTATTAACAAATAAGTGGGGAATTGTGTCACATTAAGACTAGGCTGCAATTTTATCTTCTCTCATCTTCCCGATAGCTAAAAAGATGACAATCTGAGTCATAACAGCAAGAAGACTAGAATTTAGCCTGCCTACGTCCAAAGTGTAGCATATTAACTTCTATAAGGGCTATAACAAGTCAAAAAAAAAGAGAAAGCAACAGCTTAGCCAAAATTGAAATTTAATCAGTTCGGCATAAAAAAAAGTTTTTTCTTCCGAATACAGTTCATCGTTAGTAATTCTTTTCGTTTTGTCATTGCCTATTTGATACATTTCCCAACTAGATTTTATTTAAATGGATCGGACCTGCCTTTAAAATAATTCTTTTGTCAGATAGTAGTATTGGCTTATTCGGTAAACAAGATTATGTCTGTTCCATCGGAGAATATTAAAAAAGAAACTAGTAATACTTTTGGAAGCTCATCTTCTTCGTTTGTCACTCCTGTAGATAGAAATGTGGTTGGAGATGAAAACACGGAGGACGAGCCAAAAGCATTCGTTGGAGATTTGGAAGCTAATGAGGATGGTGTTCCATCAGGTGGAGATGAGTTGAGTCGCTACGAGTCTAATGTTGAAGCATCGAGAACGTTGAGTCACAGATTGACCGGGGCAGGAAGTTTGTTGAGCAAGGCTAGCGGCTCCAAGGAACCATTGCCTTCTATGGGTGCAGGTAGAGAATTGCCACCACCCTTAGGTTCGAGAGAACCATATATGGTTGCGTATGACGGACCAGATGATCCTACTCACCCTCATAACTGGCCGACAATCAAAAAAATAGTTGCTTGTGCTGTTGTGGGTCTTACAGCGCTTTCGGTTTCCATTGGTTCAGCTATGTTTGCAGAAGCTAGTGCGGATATCGTGGCAATTTACAATGTTGGTCCAACCGTTGCAGCATTGGGTGTCTCTTTATTCGTGTTGGGGTTTGCTGCAGGCCCTGTCATTTGGGGTCCATTGTCGGAATTGTACGGTAGAAAAGCAGTGATGGTACCATCATGTTTTGGTTATACCTGCTTTTCATTTGCTGTTGCCACTGCTGATGATATTCAAACGATTATGATTTGTAGGTTTTTTGCTGGCTTTATTGGAGCTGCTCCATTAGTTGTCGTTCCTGCCTCTATCGCAGATATGTATGGTGCTGCTAAGAGAGGGCAAGCAATGGCAATTTTTGCACTGGTTTTGTTCGGTGGTCCAATGTTGGCTCCAATTTTCGGTGGTTTTACTGTTAAGAATGATTCATTAGGCTGGAGATGGACCTCATACTTCAGTGGCATTATTGGGGCAGCTGCGTTAATAGGTGTCGTTTTCTTATATGAAGAAACACACCACCCATTAATTCTTGTGAGAAAAGCTGAAATCTTAAGAAGAAGAACAGGAAACTGGGGTATTCAAGCGCCACATGAAGAACTTTCTTTATCTGTGGAGGAAATTTGTGAAAATAATATCACTAGACCAATGGTCATGTTGTTCACTGAACCGATTTTATTGTTAATCACAATTTACAATGCATTTATTTACGGTTTGTTATACTTGTTTTTAACTGCAGTACCATTGATCTTCATTGGTAATTACCACTTCTCGCAGGGTGTCGGTGAATTGCCTTATATTTCTATGTTGATCGGTGTTTTCATTGGTGCATACGTTTGCATAATATTCGATAAAAACTACACTAAAGTAATGAATGAAAACGGCGGCAAACCAGTTCCCGAAGAAAGATTGCCAGCTATGATGGTTGGTTCATTCGCGTTTGCGGGTGGTTTATTCTGGTTAGGTTGGGCCGGTGATTATGCGGATAGGGTTCATTGGATCGTTCCTACTATTGGTGCGGCTCCAATTGGTTTCGGATTGGTTGTTATTTTCTTACCTTCCATGAACTACATCATTGACTGTTACTTATTCTATGCAGCATCTGCCTTAGCTGGTAACGCATTCCTAAGATCTGGTTTTGGTGCTGCTTTCCCGCTTTTCGCAAGACAAATGTTCGTCAACATGGAAATCAAGTGGGCCAGTACATTATTAGGTTGTTTCTCTGCTGTCTTAATCCCAGTTCCATTTTTGTTTTACAAATATGGTGCCCGTATTAGAGCTAAATCAAAATACGCAGCTGTCTTATAATCTTTACAAATTTTACATCCTGGCATACATTTTACACTTGAATATATAATACGTATATACTTACTTAATACCTCGTTAATACTTACGTTAAAGAATAATACCATATAATAATAAATTTTTACATATACATTAATGTAGCCTTTTACTAAATGATCTCACCTAATCGGATTCGCCATGTGCACGTTCCGGGAAAAAGAATTTTCTGGAAGAATTCAGAACTCAAGGACATGAATTGAAAAATTATAAATTCAACCAACTAGAATTATCAATCTAATAGTTTAATTTGATAACCAATAAATACATTAAAATGTTGAGATCTACTCGTCCATCTTTAAAGAGAACCACTGTTTCTCTTGCTCGTAACCTTTCTCACAAAGAATTAAAATTCGGGGTTGACGGAAGAGCTGCTTTATTAAAGGGTGTTAACACATTAGCCGACGCTGTGTCTGTTACCTTAGGTCCAAAGGGTAGAAATGTTTTGATTGAACAGCAATTTGGATCTCCAAAGATCACTAAAGATGGTGTTACTGTCGCTAGATCCGTCACCTTACAGGACAAATTCGAAGACATGGGGGCCAAATTATTGCAAGAAGTTGCTTCCAAGACCAATGAATCTGCTGGTGATGGTACAACGTCTGCAACTGTGTTAGGTAGATCCATTTTCACAGAATCTGTTAAGAATGTTGCTGCTGGGTGTAATCCAATGGACTTGAGAAGGGGGTCGCAAGCGGCTGTTGAAGCAGTTGTTAGCTTCTTACAAAACAACAAGAAGGAAATTACAACTTCCGAAGAAATCGCACAAGTTGCCACCATATCCGCTAATGGTGACAAACACATTGGTGATTTATTGGCCTCTGCGATGGAAAAGGTCGGTAAGGAAGGTGTCATTACCGTTAAGGAAGGTAAGACCTTAGAAGATGAATTAGAAGTTACTGAAGGTATGAGATTCGACCGTGGTTTCATTTCCCCTTACTTTATTACTAACACAAAATCTGGTAAGGTTGAATTTGAAAACCCATTAATCTTGTTATCTGAAAAAAAGATCTCTTCTATCCAAGATATCTTGCCATCTTTAGAATTATCTAACCAACAAAGAAGACCCTTATTGATCATCGCTGAAGATATTGATGGTGAAGCTTTAGCAGCGTGTATCTTAAATAAATTGAGAGGACAAGTGCAAGTTTGCGCTGTTAAGGCCCCAGGTTTTGGTGATAACAGAAAAAACACCTTAGGTGATATTGCCATATTATCTGGTGGTACTGTTTTCACTGAAGAATTAGATTTGAAGCCGGAAAATGCCACTGTTGACTTATTAGGCTCTTGTGGTTCTATCACTATCACTAAAGAAGATACCGTTGTCTTAAACGGTGAAGGCTTAAAAGATAACATCCAAGCAAGATGTGAACAAATCAGAAATAGTGTCAATGACTTACAAACTTCGGAATATGAAAAGGAAAAGTTACAAGAAAGATTAGCTAAGTTATCGGGTGGTGTTGCTGTCGTTAGAGTTGGTGGTACTTCTGAAATCGAAGTTAGCGAAAAGAAAGATCGTTACGATGATGCGTTGAATGCCACTAGAGCAGCTGTTCAGGAAGGTATTTTACCAGGTGGTGGTACTGCCTTAATTAAGGCGTCTAGAATTTTGGATGAAGTTAAAGCTACTGCTGAAAACTTTGACCAAAAATTAGGTGTTGATATCATTAAGTCCGCTATTACCAAGCCAGCGAGAAGAATTATCGAAAATGCTGGTGAAGAAGGTGCTGTTATTGTTGGTAAGATCTACGATGAATCAAATTTCAATCATGGTTATGATTCCTCAAAGGGTGAATTCACCGACATGATTGTTGCTGGTATTATTGACCCATTCAAAGTTGTTAAGAACGGTTTAGTTGATGCCAATGGTGTTGCGTCTTTATTAGCTACGACGGAATGTGCTATCGTTGAAGCCCCAGAACCAAAGGGTTCTCCTGCCCCTCCTGCTGGTGGTATGCCAGGTATGGGTGGTATGCCAGGTATGGGTTTCTAATCTAAATACGGAGCGTATTAACTCTGAAAACATTGTGATATTATGATGTATAGTACTCTATAAACAGAAAAATGTATTGTAAATAGTTTATTATAGAGTGATTTATAATTCTATGTTGTTTATGAATACTTTTTTTTGCGCATCTCAAATTTTACTAAATATAAAGATTATAAGTAATATCTCTTCTATAATAATCGCATATACAAAGATGGTATAAGACAGAGCAATGTTTGAAGAATTTTTAATTGATCCTAAACTATCAAATTCCAAGAAAAAACATAAGCAACTTCAAAAGCTATTACTGAAATATATTGAAGTACAGAAATTTCGAGAAATCAGAAATAATGAAGAATTGCCTTTAAAACAAAGACAAAAATTAAATAAACATAAAACTAAGAAACGAATACTTAAAAAGATTCATCAAGAGCTAAATGATAGATTAAGACCAGAAGAAACCTTTGAAATATGGCATCTCTATAAAAATTTGAATTTAGATAGACAAAAATCAAACAAGCATCATTTGCATGGCCATACAGATTTAACCAAATCGTTCATGGATGATTTATCTAATTGTAATGAAGATGGGGAAATTAGCTCCGATGAGTCAGATGAAAACAATCTGTCGGTGGAGAATCAGTTAGACAGGTTTTTAAGTTCATTTGATCAATCTAATACATGGACTAAGGCAAATTTCTTGATAAAAACTAAGGGTCTCGAAGTACTCCCACATAACCCGCTCGAAGATGAATATTCTACTTTCTTGAAGAGCGGTAATATTGGTTTAAGAAATCACCATATAAACAACCTTAAAACATTATTGCACATTAATATTCTTAGACGTAATTGGAATTTAGCATATAAATCTTTTTGCTTACTCATTAGATTTCCCAATATCGATATCCGATCTATATGGCCATTGGGAATCGAAATTTTAAATAGACGACAAGAGGAGGTACAATATGATGATAAGGATATTAAATTATTTAAAGATGAAAAGTTTTTCGATTGGTTATCATCATTCTTTATTATAAACAAGCATAGCAACACATTCAGTGTAAGTAACACAAGGAAAATATCGGCTCCTATCTGGAGATCTGGATCAAGAACCCATACACCAATGTATGTAATAACATCGTTATGGGGACTTATGATCAAGAATAAATACACAAAATTGAGAGATAGACTTGACGAACTATTACTTGAACCTCCATATAATACTGATGGAGTTTTCTTTTTTCTTATGGCATTATGCAAGCTATTAGAAAATTTTAAACTTGGAAATAAATTTTCTAATTTTGATAAAGATCCATTGGTCCAAGATGAAAGCCAAAGTGAGAATGATGATGATAATGATGATGATGATGAGTTGAATGAAAAATTTTTAAATTCGAAAAATGAAATACGTTTAAAGATACTAGAGAACCAGAAACTTATCGAGCATAATTTAGAGAAATGTAACGAGCTTAACTTTGAATATCCGAAAGTATTATTTAATAATGAAATCAATATGATCATGACACAAATAAATCAAGATTATGATGAGTCTAATTCATCTTTATCTTCTGATTATGAAAAAGAATTTGATCATAATGGCATTTATAAAAGAAACATTTCAAATACACCACTAGACGTAGAACCTATTTTTGAAAACGTTGATGAGAAGTCAAAAAGCCGTCAAAATAGTATTGACACATATAAAGATAAAGCATTTATCGATGGTGCTGATGATAATGATAATGAGAAAGAAATTAATCAGGGGATGGATTTTGACTTTGAATTCGAATAGTTATAAACTTTTACAAAATAATACACCCATAAATATTAGACCCTATTTAATTTCTAATAAAAATAATCATTTTTATATAACTAATTGTAGTGAGTATTTTCAGAGCCATTTTGATCTGTAATATCATTGTTGGAAATGAATTGTGATGGTTCAATTGTATTTAACTCATTCCCTGGTGGTTTTTGTTTTATCGTTAAAGTTCCTTGGTTAAACGTTGAAAAATCAATTTTATATTTATCATTTGTCCATTTATGTAGCGGAAGAATTGTCCAGTCTTGGGGTATTATTGCACTAGTTGGAAGTCTTATTGTTTGATAGGTCTCTGATGGTTCCGTGGTTCTTGTAGGAGGTGGAGTGATTGTAGGTTCTGGATAATCAGCCGGAATATTGAGTTCATTCAAGATGCTCGAATTTTCATGGTTCCTCCATCTCTCGTCATCATTAAAATTTGTATTTCTGCTTGAAAACTCATCTTCTTGATTGTCGCCTGTGATTGTTTCCCGATTTCTCGTAGCTTGTAGTTGTTGAAATTCCCTTGCTGCTTGTTGTTCTGCTTGTGGTTCTGCTTGTTGTTCGGCTTGTGGTTCTGCTTGTTGTTCGGCTTGTGGTTCTGCTTGCTGTTCTTCTTGTTGTTCTTCTTGTCCTTGTTGCTGTTCTTGTTGTTCTTCTTGTCCTTGTTGCTGTTCTTGTTGTTCTTCTTGTCCTTGTTGCTGCGCTTGTTGTTCTTGTTGTTCTTGTTGTTCAGTTTGGAATACTTTCCTTCTACACAAAGGGCATATTTCTGATCTTTCGAGCCAATCTTTTAAGCAACCCATATGAAGAATGTGACCACATTTTAATTTTTTCGGACACCGTCTAACTGATAATTTCTTACGATGAGTTCTTTCATATTCATCTAGCGAAAACATATCTTCTCGACAAATAATACATAAATTGTCTGAAGCTTCCAATTCCTCCTTCGTTGCATTCGGTAGTTGGCTCTCTAATTTCTTAGATGATTCAATGAAAGCGAACAATTGTGATATTTCTTTGTAAGTTTGCTTCAACGATAAATAAGTTCCTTGTAGCATAGATATTGGTAATGACAATCCCGAATGAATTGTAAGCAAGTAAATAAATCCTAAATATGAAACTGCTTTCAAGGACGCAGAAATTATGTCAATACTTTTACTGAAGAATGCCTTATTATCCCAAACTCTTTCATTATCCTCTTCATCCTCTAGTTCTTCCTCCACTTCATCATCGCTATCAAAGTCCTCCAGCTGATTACGATAAAATGCAAGTTCATAAATATTTAATAACAATTTGGAATAGTAGGTTAATGCCTCCACGCCTTGAACAGCAAATTGAAAACCAAATAATAAGCACGTAACAGAATTAATTCCTTGGAAAACGTCATAAACCAAGAATTTTGCAACTGCAAAATCACTTATAATAAACGACAATATCAACCAGATATATATACTTGCCAAATATTTTCGTAAAACTTTAGAAGTTGTATAACTTTCACTCGAGGAATCGTTGAAGATCTTCATATGAACATAATCCAATCTATCAATAAGAATAGTATGGAAGATTTTGAAGCTAACGGCTATACCCAAAAGTAAACAATTTAGAATTAGATTATTGTCATTCGTTGTTAGATTAAATAATAAGTTGATAAAGTATATCGGCAATTTCTCGACAAGATGTTCGATTTCTATAATTCTTAAGCTCCCAAATAATAATAATTGTATGCATTTGCCACTTGATACAAAACAGAGGAATAAAAAGTTAAGTAATATTCCTAACCTATAACCATCTGTAAACTCAATTAAAAATGTGAAGGCATTCGGTGAAACTTCTAGTGAGGTATAAACCGACCATCCTATTAATGCTATCGATATCGATATATATACAATAAAGTATTGAAAGCTTTTGTTGATTATCATTGTTGAATCAATCAACTTTAAGAATTTATATGGGGTTTATCAATTTGTAAACCTCAGTGCTGTTCAAAAAATTGTGAGATTAAAATAATTCGCAACAGAAATAGATCTATATTAAATTTACAATATACAATTAATTACTTATTAAGAATACTATCTACGTCTTGAATAACTCTTCTTCTCTTGAAAGTTGTCGCCGATATATTCTCTTTGTCTGTATTCGATCTACTAAGTTGGGGAATTTTACTCCTCTGTAAATCGGTATTTGTACTTAGCGCAGTCGAAGATTGTCTTTTCAATGGCGATTTCTTTGAGGGAGATGATTTTGTGCTTTGTGTATGTTTCAATGGTGAATGCTTAGTTGATAAACTTGATTGCTTTAAGGGCGAATGCTTTGTTGGTGATTTATTGGGTGATCTTATTGGTGATTTCATTATGACATTTGGCTCATTTAACATTATCTCATGCTGAATATAATTCAAATCTTTATTAACAGTGTTCAATGATTCGCATATATCATCACCTTTTTTCATAATCAGATCACTCATTTCTTTTAATTTTGGTATATCATCCACCAAGCTATCTTCATCAATAATTTGGTTAATTTTAGTTAAGCTTGGATTAATAGTGTTTGTTATTAGGGATGAAATATTATTTGTTGTTGTAGATAGTTTGTGAGAATTTTCCTCATTGAAGTCTTGGTATTGTTTGCTAAATGAATGAACGTCTTTGTCAATGGACTTATAAACTTTTTCTGACTCGTTAAACCAATTAGACTGTCTTTTCAATAATGTGCTTCTTTCCAAATCTACAAACCTAGATGATACCTCGCTCATTGAATCTTTAAATAAACTTTCGTGTTTGAGGTGTGAATCATCTAAAACTTTAGAAATTTTATTAAACATGCTTGATTTTATAGATGACAACTGGATGTTCACTCTTTCTGTCACAATATGATTAATAACATCATCCAAACCTTGCGAATCTAAATGTTCTTCTGTTATATATCCCGAGAACTTATCATTAGCAATTTTCAAGTCCGATAAACTTGTTTTGATTTTAGATCCATTATCCGATACTATTGTATTAAAATCACGAAAATTGGTATTTATGTCACCCATCATTCGAGGGATTTTATCTACTGATTCACTTAATTTTTCATTAGTCGAAGATATTGTTGTTGATAGGTTTCTTTTACAAGTCTGCAAATTACTTTGAATATTTGAGATACTGGAATTTAAACTTTTATTCTGAGTATCTTTCGAATTATTCAAATCGATAACTATTCTTTCAATCTGTGATATTGAATTATTTAAATTCTTGTTGATTAGATCATTCAATTGAAGTCTAGATGATTTATAATTTTCATTTAATTTGAATAATTTATCATTTAATGCATTTATCTTGCTTTCGTTCCCAGATAATTGCTTCTCATAATCACTTTCAATATTTTCCAAACTTTTGATCCTTAACTGGTATTCATTGATTTTATTTTTAAAATTCTTGTTATTCAATTCAGTGGTTTTTTTCAAACTAGATAACTGACCAATTTTCATATTTAATCCATTTATCACTGAATTGGATTCTTTCAATTCAGCTTTGATCAAATCATTGTTTTCTATTAATGTATTATAGTTGTTCTCATCCATCCATATACCATTCTTACTCCGCGTGGCAATCAAATCGTTGTTTAGTTTCGTTATTTCTTTTGACATGTCCTTAAGTAAGATTTTCTTCAACATTAAATCGCAATCTTGTCCCAATTGGGGTTTATTTTGTATGTTTTTCGCTCTTGAAGCATATTCTAAGGTTGAAACCGTTTCTTCTAAATTAATTTTAGCTGGTGATATAGTAGCAATTAACGCTGTCTTCGTTTGGCCTCCAATTGAATCCTGAAGTAACCTGGTTAATTTTGATTCTCTATATGGAATGTGCGATATATTAGAAGTTGGCGATACCCTATCACTCAACGAGTTGATTACTCTACCCAAGGTTAACAAACTTTGGTTAATAAGTCCCGCTTCTTTAGCCCTCTGGTTGACAGCTCCTGATCTGTTAATATTTTCAGATCCTGCTAAATCAACCAAGTTCATTTTAGATACCTTAAAGAAATCATTCCCTTGCTTCTTATATAAATTCACAGTAAAGATCGTATGTGACCTAGAGGAAACATCGTTTAGTTTAGTGCTTGCTGTTTTCCTTTTAATGAGGCCCTTCCTTAATATATTCAAACCATCAATAGCGTTATTAATGTAAATTTCTTGTAAGTTTTGAATAATTAATGTATCACTGTTGGGTTTCTTCGATTCAAACATCCTCAATCTATTCCTATCACTATCTTCATTTAACAAGTCTTTCAAATCCTCGTTATATAATTCAATAAACGAACACTTAACTACGTAATCATTTGTTCCAGTATCATTTTCCAACGATTTGAAAAGTTCATTTAAAGTCCTAGGAATTATACCCGCCGTTTCGTTAAGCAGAGGAATATATGACTCTATATTATCAACCTCATCTTCAGTATTACAATTTCCGCACATCGTGTATGTCTTACCCGTACCAGTCTGTCCGTATGCTAGAATTGTCACATTGAATCCATTGATGAAATCATTGAATAACGGCATTGCCACTTTGTCAAATAGGAGCAGTTGATCCGCTTGTGCACCATAGACCTGGTCCACTGTGTAGGTTTTGGAATTCATAGAGTTGATGACCGCAGAAAATTGATGGTCTTGATTCACAGTTATCGCAGCATTCGAAATCGAGTATGTATCATTGGGTAGATCAACTATAACAGGAGACTTTGCAGTGACTTCACGAGAATTCCTTCCTCGGCACCGTACTACTACTTGAATATTAGAGGACATTTTGACTGTAGTACAATTTAGATGTTAGCCCAGTCTACTACGTGGATGTTGTTGTTTTGATGTTTCGTTTTGTTTACAAATATCTGATTTCTTGTTTTATATGCAGGCATGTGATATATCTTACGATTTTATATTACGAGTGATACTATACACCTATCCTAATCAAAGAAGTCGTCATCTTCATCCGAATCAATACTGGTAGCCCTCCGGTTGAACACAATCTTGCTTTGGGTTTGTTTCTTTTCGTCTCGCGATAATCCATCGAGTATCTCTACGATGTCGTTTTCTGATAATTTACGAGTTATATTTCCCATCGCAGCCAATTTGATAATATATTGCTCTACTGCATCTGCTCTATCTGGACGAACTATTCTTACTCTGCTGAGTCTTTCCCTCGCACTCGTTTCTAGTATTTGTGATAACATCGAAAGTTTCATCTCATCCTTTTTATCGCCCTCAGGTTCGCCTGGAGCTTGTCCTGAATTTTTTTGCAATTCTGACAATCTAGCGGACCTGATTGCGTTGAGTTCAGCTTCATCCATTGTTGTGTACTGTACCGGTAGTATCCAAGGCCTATGATGTGATAAATAATCAACTAAGCGTCCAGTGAGAAGAAATAACTGATGTTCATACTCGTATTACATAATCAACATCAAAAAAGTCATTTTGAAATCAATTGCTCAAGTGAACCAGGCAATTAATAGTTGATAAAAAATCAACGTAGTAATCAATGGACAAATCAAATATTCTAAGAAAGTACAAGATTGTATTTTTGGGGGACCAAAGTGGTATGTATTAAAAAAGCAAGAATGAGGGAATACGATGAAGTTGGTGAGTAAACAAAATGAGGTTTCAAGTCAGAAACAAATATTAACGACCAAAGTTGGAAAAACGTCATTGATAACCAGGTTCATGTACGACACGTTTGATGATCAATATGCGGCCACGATAGGGATAGATTTCCTACTGAAAACCATGTATTTGGAAGATAATAAGACAATTAGGTTACAATTATGGGACACGGCTGGACAAGAGAGATTCAGGTCATTGATACCATCATACATTAGGGACTCACATGTGGCAGTAATATGTTATGACATAACCAATAAGAAATCATTTGAAAACTTGAACAAGTGGATACAAGACGTGAAATTAGAGCGAGGCGACGATGTGATAATAGTCGTGGTAGGTAATAAGTCTGACCTTAATAACAAAAGACAGGTAACCATGGAAGAATGCGAGACATACGTCAAGTCCATTAATGGGAAATTTTGCATTGAGACGTCGACCAAGGCCAACCACAATGTTAAACAATTATTTAAGAAAATTGCATCAAGTCTACCAGATATCGAATCTTCCACCAAAGATGAAACTGGTCAACCCGAAACCGTGGACATTAACATCGAGCAACCAAAGGTCGAAAGTAACAGCTGTTGCTGATTCTTGACGACCCAGTGCAACTCATTTTAATGAATTCACAGTATGTAATACTAATATATTTGTCGGCACGACAGTATACTGTCCGCGTATGTAAGCATGAGAATAGCATAACTTTTGTAACCTTTCTGGTACAAGCTCTACAGCCAAATCTATAGCCAACTCTCTCGTCAAAGCATTTTTTCACATACATCTAGAAATGGTCCCCCCAAGATTCTATACTGTCTATTTATGTATTCTGGAATTAATCTGCAATTATACACTACCATATTTCACTTAAGTGGAGAAGACAAGCAATAATCTCTTTTAAAAGCACATAATTCTCATACATATATAATGGTATAGTGTTACTTCAATCCTCTAAGTTCGTTATTTCGAATACACGGTCATCTAATGTTTAACGAGTGTAGTAGTAGTTTCGTCCATGTCTCCCCTTTATTAATATACAGTCTGTAAAATTATTTTCAAGAGTCAAGTCAAAATAGTCGGAATGCAATATGCAATGTGCCTAAATTTATTATTAATCTCAACATATACTGCGTTATATATATAAATTATAATTCTTTAGTCTAACATATTAATGATCGACTGGTTATAAGGTATTTAATTACAGAATATGCCTACAACCAATAAGCCACCTCCACTAGCACAGACTGAACCGTTGAACGGCACCATTGAACCTGAAAACCTTGAACAACAAACACAAATAAACAAACAAAATGAAGAAGCACATAATTCAAATGGAATCACGTTGCTGCTGCTGCTGCTGCTGCTGCTGTCACTGCTGCTGCTGCTGTCACTGCTCCTGCTACAAGAAATGCAAAAATTTGGACAATCTATCCAATTTGACGATGATTTGTCGAAAAGAGATTCCGATCAAGAAGATCAAAAGGGAAGTCAGGAGCTTGCAAACCAGAAGACAGAATATAACACGCATAATAAAAGAAAGAGACCATCTAAAGGTAGAGTATTCCAATGCACTGGCTATCCTGATTGCAATATGTCATTTACAAGATCAGAACACTTGGCAAGACATAAAAGAAAACATACAGGTGAAAGACCATTTACATGTCCTCATTGTCGTAAAAATTTTTCAAGACTAGACAATTTGCGACAGCACAAGCAGACGGTACATGCCTATGAGAACTTTATGGGTAGCAACTTGGGTAACACACCTATTGCTACTAATTATAACCATGATGCAGTGGAAGACAATACAATCGATACTAACAATACGACTTATCATATTCCTGTTCAAAATCATTTATCTAAGAATAGTGGTGATACCAAGGGGAATCCAGAAAGTCCCATGACTTCTAGTTTTGGTAACTCTCCTAGATCTACGGCAATGATTTCTCCCCCAAATACAAATTCGCCAATAAACTACCACCATCCTTACCAAAATCAAGTATTTCAAAATAAAAGTTACGATATCTCCATCAATAGTGGAAATAATAATTTTCGGTATCCACAATCTCAACTAAAGAGACAAATCAATGAATTTAAACCAAAGAGAAGACCACGACCTTTATCATTAGTTCATTCATTCACAGGAAATACAAACATTAACGGTAATAATAACAACTTACATACAAGACAACTGTTGAAATCAGCACCCGCTATATGTAATACGAATGGGACATTCGCTTATCCACCAAAATCGATTTCCTTAACACCAAACATGGTTAGTCCGTTGTCACCATTGTTTCATCATGCTTTCAATCAAACTATGGATTTACCTCCAAAGCCACCGCATGTTTCATCCAATTCATTACGATTACCACCTTATAATCGTCATAGCGATAATAATCTTAACGTTAGCAATAATAGTGCTCCGAATAACAACTCTAGCATCCATATGAACAATAGTATCACATTACCGTCTGTTCAAGAATTACCAATTCCAACCCAATTCAATCCAATCAAAAATTCCAAAACTTGGTTGAATGAAGTATTAAATGATGAATCATCTGGGCGTCCCAATAATACGAACGGCGCTAACAGTTTGTCGATAAAAAATGAAGACGAGTACAATTCCAGGAAGCCAACAATTAACAATTTGTTGTCCCCGTATGATGATGATGAATTTCCAGACTCCGTGAAATGATAAAATTTGTACTGTATTTTTACTTCATTATTTATTAGAGGCTGTATTCCTATGACAATTAATTGGGGCTAATTGTATCTGCTTTGATATTAATTAGCATATTGCATAATTTCAAACTAGCTTTCAAGATATGCGATTTGAGTATCGTGTCCTTCCTGCTGTCTATAAATGCATAAATTATTCTATTGTATTTAAATAAACTGAAGATTATTACATCGAGAATTTGCATACACGTATTCCATCAGTCCATACAGCAATAGCTACTTACTGATTATAATTTTAGACAATTCATCTTATTTAGCTCTACATATTACAAATACTTAGATTCGATAGCATACATCAATATGAGAAACACTTATTTTATTATATAACATATATTTCGGCAAATAACCGAGGTGTCTTATCAGAAATAAAGACCCAATATTAATTTGCATACCATAAACTTCCAATATTTTCGGATACGTGCGGCTATGAATATAAAACGAATTAGTTCAGAAAAAAATTTTTGTAGATAAAAAGTAGGAATAGATCTTTAAACAATAATGGCTGATACAATCAAAAATGAATTATAATGGAGAGAAAGAACTAGAAAAGGAGAAAGAGGTTTCGAATACTGAAGTATTTACATCAAATGAAGAAAGATATGATCAATTATCCGAAGAGCACAAGCATTATTTAATTGAGAAACATAGCACCTATGAACTAGACCCAATTCCTTCGATGAACGACGAAGATCCTTTAAACTGGAATATATATATAAAAAGTATACAGTTGGGAATGCTTTCATTTCATGCATTTTCAACTACATTTATGGCTGCTGGATTAATTCCCTCCTTTGCAACCTTACTGATGAAGTTTCATACTTCAATCAGTGCCTGTTCATATTTCACCTCAACGCAAATTCTAGTGCTAGGAATTTTTCCATTGTTGTGGGTTCCTTTTATGAATAAGTATGGAAGGCGCCAATTATTGCTCGTTTCAGCTTTAGGATCTTGTGCTTTCAATATAGGCTGTATATTTTCTGGTAATTATAGAGACTTGATGATATGCCGTATATTTAGCTCTTTTTTTGTTTCCCCTGCAATTGCGGTAGGTGGAAGTATTGTGTCTGAATTGACATTTAGCCATCAAAGAGGCTGGTGGACAGGTTGGTGGGTTGTTGGTGTTACCTTAGGAACACATGTTGGTCCTTTAGTTATGGGTTTTGTTCAGTATCAAACTGGCGATACGAAGTATACATTTGTGGTATTTGCAATAATGAATTTTTTACAGTTTCTTGGATATCTAATATTAGGGAGAGAAACTGTTTACGATCCTAAGATGTACACTAGATCCATAAATTCATTATTTAAAATACAACCAAAGACTAATTGTGAGTTAAATCTTACTATAATTTTGAGTCCCTTAAGATGTATAAATAAACCAAAAATCGTTGTTCCTGCTATTGCATATTCTGTGACATTTTGTTACGCGAATGTTGCCTGTGGAGTGGAATTGACTAGCTTATACCATGAAAAATTCAATTTCAACCCACAACAAATTGGCTTACAATTTTTGAGTTTAATTTTGGGATGTATATTGGGGGAACAAATAGGTGGTTGGATGTCTGACCTTTGGATGAAGCACTTTCATTTCAGAAATTCAAAAAAGACCATAGAAGATAGATTGTGGTTATCATACCCTGGTTTCATTATCGCAATAGTTGGATTGGTAATTTATGGTGTCCTTCTAGGCAATATAGATGATTCAAAGTGGAGATTTGGTCCACTAGTGGGCTTGTGTTTCGCGTCACTTGGATTACAAATTATTACCACTATCTTGGTTACATACGCAATTGATTCAAATCCCTCAAATGCTTCAAACATTGCATTATTTATAACTGTAATACGACAAGTGAAAGGCTTTGTTGGGCCATTTTATTTCCCCGTGATGTTAGAGAATCCTAATCTAGGAATCAAAAAAACATATGGTATTTTAGCTTCTCTAGTGGCATTATTTGCATTAATACCAATAGTGATATTGCATCTGTCTCGATACTTAGCAAGGCGCTAAGTTACTTGGGTAGCTGATTTTCTAAATTTATTTTCAATTCATTAATACTTATCAATTTTTGCTCTATACTTAAAATTTCTTTGCTGTTGAATGTTTCATCTAATAAGTTCATTAAATTTTCACATAGCTTACTCAATTTTTCAAGATACATTATATACGTGACATACCTAGACCATAATTTTTGAGACGTGGCAAATTTTAAAGGAACTTGATTCATTTTTAAATCATTGTTAATTTTTCGTCTGTATGTCTCAATATCTTTTCTCATGCATGGTAACATGGATTCTAAAATAAATGTTTCATACTCCAGTATTATACCCTCCAATTCACGATTAGTCTTTTTTTTTGAAACTTGCAATCTTCGTAATTTCTCGTCATCTAATAATAGTTCTTTAATTCGAGGATTGTCAACCTTATCTATGATATCACTTTCAATTGCTATTTCATCTAATTTATATTTCTGGTTCAATAGTCGCCTTAATGGATCTGTCTGAATTTCACTTGTTGCTGTGTTCTCTATATCTATTGGTAAATCAGGGAATTTGAAATCATTATCTATAGTGTATGTTAGCCTATTTATTATCTTTGCATTTTGTTCAACTCTTTCGGAAAGCTTATTAACTGATTCGAACAAGGGTTCAGCATTTTCTGTATTCAATAAGAATCCAAATGAATTATTATATTTTGACATTATGGATATATATTATTGAAATACATTTACACCAATAAGATTTGAATTATGCGGTAAAAAAATTGTTACACAAACTACAGAAAGAATATTGACATGAAAAAATTATTTATAAATATAACCAGTGAAAGAAGTTAAAATCTGTTATCTGTTTTTAACAGAAGCATAAAAAAATTTTGTATATATTATATACAAGACATTACAAAAATATCATGAAATCATTAAAGTAAAACTTAGTAAGAACCAAATTTGAATTAGTCTTGCAGTTGTTGTAATTGAGCTTGTTTCCGTTCTTCCTTGCCCTTTTTCATTACTTGCTTTAATGCAATACTATCTAGCGGATCTAATAATTCGAACAGACAAAGCAATTCGTCACTTACACTCATAACTGCACCCCAATTATCGAATTCACCACAGTAATTGGGGGCAGAAAAGACCGTCACTAATGTTCTATCATTAAAAAATTCATATCCATCTTCAACCACCATATGAGCTCTGCAAACCAAATCAAACCCAAATTTTTGAAGAAATTTATTAATGGCGACTGTGGAAAATACATAGGATACACCTCTTTCATTGTCTTCCCATTCATTCATCGTGTCTGCTGGATCTGACCATAGTAAATCATTTAACAAACCAAAATCCGGAACATCGGTTGGTCTTGCAATGTTTCTAATTTCTTCCATGGAGTTAAGCACAGGTGATAACCCGCCATGAACACAAAATATTTTACCTGCTACAATTGCAGCAATAGGCAAAGTATTAAATGTATCGATAAATAGCTTCCATGTTTTAATATTACAACGACGCTTACATTCATCGTAAAACCCATAAACCCTTGTAACGTTAGCACATTCATGATTTCCTCTCAAAAGAAAAAAATTCTCAGGGTATTTAATTTTATAACAAAGTAAAAGCAAAATTGTCTCTAACGATTGCTTCCCACGATCAACATAATCGCCTAAAAATAAATAATTAGTTTGAGGAGGGAATCCACACTTTGTGAAGATTCGAATTAAATCACCGTATTGACCATGAACATCACCGACAACCTTGACAGGTGGACTAAGTTCCAATAATGACGGTTGCAGTAAAAGTATATTCCTTGATTTAGCACAAATTAATTGAATTTCATGATTTTTTAAACAAACGCTCTTCGTTTTTTTACCGCTATAACCAGCATCCAATAATCTCTGAATCAAATTCTCAATGTCAATTGAGTTGGATTCATTGCTGTTATTAGAATCAGCAGTTGGACTATGCAGTATATTATTAATCGGTATGTCACTACTGTTATTATTACTTGATAGACCATCCAAATCCTTTGTTGTGTTCTCTTCTGAATCTTTGGTGCTACCATTTGCACTAGACGTGGTTAGTTGGGGAGACAATGGGTAGTTATTAATACTCCCTGAATGATGCGAATGGTTTGTTGAAGTTCTACTTATATTGTTGGAGGGATTACTTGACGGGTTGCTATTATCAAACGATGATGCCAAATATGGTGAATTCGAATTAAACGAATGGTTCTTTGGACTTAAAGACATGTCCTCACCATCCGCACCTATATTTCGTCTAATCAAAATAGGTTCCTTAGGCTCAACTTGCATCATCGATGGTGGTAAATTGAAATTATTGCTCGAATGTTGATTTGACGGATTCTTATGTAAACTTAAATTTGAAAATGAATTAGATAAGTTCGCATTGGAATTACTATTCGACTCGGTACTGTTGTTCCCGGTATTCGGTATATTTATGCCATGACTATTGTTTAAATTATTCAAACTCGTCGATGAATTCTTACGCGAAGTAGATTTTGAACCTGTCCTTGGTGATCCACTATTTGAATTGTCATCTTTCAGTATGGATATCCTGGATCTTATAGATCTTGATGACTTTGCTGAGTTTCCCGTGTCCGTACGCGATAATGGAGATCCCTTCAAATCCTTAGGCTTTGATGAATTATTCCCCATTCTCCTATTATATATAACCAATAATATTCAAAAAAAAAAAACCTGACAAACTCCTCTTTTTCTCTTAGCCGCCTTGTTAAAATTTACAATATACTTTTTAAGTGGATATTTCAAATATTGATAAAAATTGAGTATATATCCTAAATTTGATACCTTTAAAAAAATCAATACAATTGTTAATCAAATCAATCAATCAATTAAGAAGTACTTTCCTTGATATTTCCGACTGTTTGCTATATATAAAGCTAACAAACGAGTGAATTAATCAATATCCTTAGCCATTGAAATGACCAAGTGTAACCTTGGTATTGCTTCAAGATGGTTCAAGGCGCGATTTGGTCATTATTAATAGATACTGTATATAATACTTTTTAAATGTTCCTATCAATTATTCTAGAACTAGAAGTGCGGGTAGCTAATCGTAGACGCTAAGTATATCATGTTATAAGATAGAGCTATATGCCCATTTCGATTCAACGCTAATAATTTATCACAATTCGAAGAATTATCGCAGCGAGTACCTAAAGCTAAACTAACTTTATTTAAGTCGTCCAATAGCGGACATACCGTAATGCCGATTATCTTTATATAATTGAATGGATTGCACTCGATAAACAACAGGTATCATTTTGGAATATATTCTGATGTATGTAATTCTGTTTTTCAGAATAAAGTTTTGATATTTAGAAGATCTTTGTAGATGAATCAAATATATTACCTATTTTCTTAATTATTGTAATTATATAAGAAAATTAAGAAAGTTCATATAATACGTACTGGTATGTTACATTCTCTAACCCCATATATAATGCTATATCTATCCCAATTTGTCTATCATCATTAGTTGGACTAATAGAAATGTATCATTTTTTTTTTGCATCAATTGTGCGCTGTACTAGTGTTCTAAAAGATAAATGTTGAGACCTTAATGGATGATAATTCGCAATATATTTCAACTAATTTATCTATATTCATTGTTATTGGTATTTTCAAACCTTTGGGTTTACTTACCTGTAGATATAATCAAGTTTATTCTGCTGCAATAAGAAATAAATGAACTTTTGATCTCTCTGCGCAGACGAAAAAATTTAACTAAAGTGAAATATTAAACTTATTTCCTATGATTAATATTGTCATGCTAAGATATATTAATCGTCATCTGCTTCGAAAGATAGATATATCTAATCTCAGAAGGTTTTCTGATTCATTTCACGTTTATGATAAGTCTAAGTCAGACCAAAGGACTGATCCCGAGAATGGCCTTTATTTTGGAAAGTTTACTAAGGAAGAATACGATAATGCATCGAATTACGTTAAAAATCAAATATGTCGTCTAGAAAAAGACATTAAGGGTGATGTGAATATTCGTGAAAATATAGGTGCAATGCAAACACTTCCAACGATGGCAAGTAGTTCGAAAGAAATTAGGGTGGATAATTTATCGAATCTTTTATCTGAAACCATTAAAACTACTGGCCCATTATCTTTGCTGGCATTTATTCGCCAATGCTTAACACATCCACAATTTGGTTATTATACTACTCGTGATCCATTGGATATTTCCAGTGGTGATTTTATTACATCACCCGAAATTTCGTCAATGTTCGGAGAGATGATTGGTATATGGTTATTTACTACTTGGTTAAACCAAAATAAGCCGCAAAAGTTTAATTTAATTGAATTTGGTCCTGGCCGAGGTACCTTAATGCATGATTGTTTGAAGTCATTCAACAAGTTCAATAAGAACTTAATTCAAGAAGAAAATATCGAGATTATCATGATTGAAGCCTCATCTATTTTAAGAAAAGAGCAATGGAGATTATTATGTGGCCGAAATGACTTCAAGACCAATAGTGATGGGTTCAATACTTCATTCACTGAATGGGGCAATAAAATCAAATGGGTTGATAATGAAACAGATATTATCAAAGATGACAATGTTGCCAATTATATTGTAGCTCATGAATTTTTTGATGCCTTACCTATTAAAAGCTTTCATAAAACTGAAAGTGGCTGGAGGGAATTAGTGGTTGAACACACCGCAAGTGTTGTTAATACACAGCTTTCGTTGCCTGATGAAGTGTCTGATCCACCATCGAAAACGAATGATTTATTGAATACCGAATTTCATTTAACAATGTCACCTAAAGAAACGCCTTCGTCTATATTACCAGATTTAGATCCAAGGTTTAAGGACTTGAATATAGGTTCGAGAATCGAAATTTGTTCAGATGCGGAATTATATGTATTGAAAATGGCTCAACTATTAAATAATGAAAGAGCAACAGGTTCTGTTTTGATAATGGACTATGGGATAAGCGAAGGGATTCCTGATAATACATTAAGAGGTATCTATAAGCATAAATTTGTTTCGCCGTTTATTAAACCAGGTGAAGTAGATTTATCGGTGGATGTTGATTTTACCAACCTAAAAAATGTAACTGAAAAAATATGTAAGAGTTTTGGACCTGTAGAACAGGGAGATTGGTTACATGAATTAGGTATCGGCTATAGAGCTGATCAGTTAATTAAAGCAAATAATGGGAACGTTGATGCTCAAGAGAAAATCTATAATTCTTATAAAAGATTGACAAGCAAAGATGAGAAAAGTATGGGGAAAGTTTATAAATTTCTTTGTTTAACACCTTACGACTCTAAAACACCAGTCGGTTTTGGAGGGTCTGTATAATACTCTTAAGTTTCATTTAATGTAAATATTACGCTAACACGAATTTGAAATATATATACAGGCGAAAAATGTTCATGTAACATTTTGTATCAAAACATATTTTTCTTCCTGGTTAATACATTCAAAAGATAAGTAAATTTAGACACATCTTAGAAGAAATTTTATAATTAAATATTAATTCAAAATCCGTTAAAGTCAAAAAGCAAAAAACCTAAATGGACTTATTCAACAATCCATTTCCATTTATTAATACCGCTAAATGACGTTTCGTTTGGAAATTCACAATAGCATAGACAATAATGCTTTAATAGAAGTCTTATTTCTTCAATTTCATCAACTAATTCTAATCGATTTATACGAGCTAAATCTGCAGTATTTATCCACGCTTTCGTATTATCATCAGAATCGTATCCACCCACATTACTCATATCTGTTAACTTTATATTAGCTGATTCACATTTCTCTGATAAAAATTTATATCTTGCATCTAAATTTGGATACTCATTAAAAGTCAAAAGATTTATACCTCTATTAGACAAATTATGCGTCATTGTTGTTCCAAATGCATCATTTAGTGACATAGGTTCATAAATTAAAAATGCTAATAATGATTTTGAAGAAAATAATATTCTCCAGAAATTTATTATCTTTTCATTTTCTTTCGGGTCAAGATAACATAGAACACATTCACTCAAGACAAGAGTTGGCAATGTTGTATCTACATTTCTGAGTAATGACTCACTACCTTGTTTCTTTGTTAAATCGCGCAAGTCGTACCCTATAAGGCGATAGTTTTCAGTGTAGACATCGGCTTCAAATTCAAGAAATTCGTCTTTTGATGTAACAGGTTCATGTGTCCCATAATATTTAACAATATCTGCCAATCCTTTATCATTTACAATGGCCAATTTTTTAATTTTGACCGATTCCGGAAAATCAATTTCACAATACTTAACATTATCCACATATTCTTTCAAAATTCTGAAGCATCTTGTATCCGATCCACCACCTAACGATATAATTTGACATTTTTTGAATTCGTTTATAAATTCATGTATTATAGCGTCAATCAGTTCTGTTCTCAAATATGTACCTCTATTAATTAATGGTAATTTTTGTTCATTGAAAACAGATCTTAAAGTTCTATTTGCAGACATGTTCGTATACCCAGTACAGAATGGAAGATGCATTTTATATGATGATATAAGGCTTTTAATAAATGGATCGGGTTTCGAAAAATAAGACTTCTTATTTGCACTGTACCGACAGCTGAGAGCATCAAGATCAGTGGCCCTGATTACTTTGTCTTGTTTTTCATGAGGTGATATCATTTATGCTCCTGTGTTTATAATAAAAGAAGAATTAAATAGAAGTCTACAACAATTTCCAATGCAAATCTACGCGATCGTGTAAAAGTCACAAAGTGTAATTTATTTCTTGTCTAATTGTTCTTTTTGATTATTACCCACCAGTTATCTTTTTCATATCCTTGATCTACCAATGTGCAACAGCCAGATGCAAGAGCATTATCTACAAGTTCACCCTTTCTATATAAATGATAATACCTGTATTTAGTTTCTGGGACATCGGCCGCCACTTCTTGTTTTACATCTTTATTATCTTGTGCGACCATCTTAGATCTTCCTTTAGATTTATCTTTCTTCGGCTGTTTATTTTGCAAAACCCATGGTATTAATATGTCTTGATCGTCGCCTTCCTTGTAGCCTCGTCTAGAATTCTCTTGTTCTAGTGCCCAACAGTATATTAACACTTCCCCTCCACATTTCATTTTCTGAAGTATATGCTTAATTGCTGATATCCTTCTTTCATCTGTTGCAAAGTGATGTATAACAGCAATTGAAATAGCAAAATCAAATGTATTATTTGGATGTGGTAGATTTAATCCGTCTGCAACACCCACATTGTATGTATTACTTGATAAATCTTTGGCACAAGATATCAAACCATCAGATCTATCTGTACCTATCATGAATAATTTTTTATTCACCCCGAGGTATTTTCCGTTACCGCACCCAATATCTAAACCAATCGAGTAGTCTTTCTGGTTCATAAGGAACTTCTCAACAATTGGCCATGGCTTATAACGTGTCTGCGAAAAATGCGTAGCTATTTCATTATAAACACAATGTACGAAGTCTTTTTCCTGATTCACTGGGTCAATATCTTTATCAAAAGGTGGAACGGACATGCTATAATAAAATAAATAAATACATATTATATTTATCTTTTCTGATGAGAATTCAGAATAATGTATATATTATTCACGTGAGTGAATATAATTATTTAATACTCTACAATAAATTTATAATCAAACTTCCCTTGCAGTAATGAATTTAAAGACGAGATATAATAACAATAATTTAGTATGCCTTATAATATCCATATTAGTGGCTGGTTTTGCCTTAATCCCTTTTTTGAAAAAGAAGTCTACCCTTTCTACTGAAGAATTAGAAAGAATTAGGGAATTTATTGTCCACAACCTTACAATAACAATTCCTATACGTATACGTTTTGGAGATGAAGGTTTTAACTTTCCTGATTTGATTGATGCTACACAGTTAGAATTAGATTATGAATTGCATAAAAGATTGGATAAGAATTTGCGATTTAGATTAATTAATGAACTTGGAAACAATAATGTATCAAATGATGATGATCGAAAGTATATTCTAGAATTGACCCATTCCAATGAAAATTATCTAATCATTGAACCTTTTTCATATAAAGCGCAATTGCATTATACACAAGCATCAGTACATGCCAACGATTTACCATATTTTATGACTCAAGCTATTTTGGATCATTTAATGTCACCAGAAATAGAACTAGAAAAACGTTTAGAAGCACCCTATCATTCAAATAATTACCCCTCAATAGATACAAAGATTATAATATTCGGTAAGAAAAGTAATTATTTTGCTAATGTATTCGAAGAAAACCTCAATATAAATTTCGATTCTTTCAGAACGAAAATATTGGATATTTCGAATGTGACAATGACAATAACTACTTTTGATGCATCAAAAGAAGATGAAATGCATAATACTATAATTGAATCCCCAGGAACACTTTACTATTTTTATTCTCATATTCAAGATGAAGATTCTATCCCTCATAATATTCTTCAGTCAAGTAATGTTTCATTCATATACAATGATTCACTAACAAATGAAGATGTGGCTTGTTATATATCGGGCATTATTAATGACATAGAGGTGCTCTTGGGCTTACCAAAAAATCCTACGAATAATTTGTCTATGAAAGTATCCGCGATGAAGCGTCATCTCACGTTACATGGATTCATTGATTCCATAAATCATTTATTGATTGCAATCATGAGAAATAGAGAAGAGACAATTGAAGGAATTAGAAATGTCGTGGATAGTTTATACCCCATTATCGATTGTTTGCATAATAATGAATCCCAACATGATTGGAACAATTTGCTAATCCGTAGTGTAGAGTTAAAGGAAAGTTCATTTCGATTAGCTAATAATAAACGTTGATTTGTATACACATACCATATTTAAAAAATAGCGATCAAAATAAGAGACATTTCTTCCAATAGTTAAAAAATCCCATTTTCAAAATAGAAATTTGAACTAGAGTATATCTTTTCATATTTTTATTTTTCCTTATGATTTTTTGCTACCCAATCAACAAAATTTAGATCTATAATTAAAATTATTTTAACATTTTTTCAAATTAAATCAAAAAAAGTTGTTTTAATTATAGTATTAAATTCACGTGTTTTTTGACAAAATGATTGAATTATAGTATATAATTGTACCAATTCAAAATATTATTGTTATTAAAATCATACTATCATTTTGTTTTATAGTAAGAAGATTTATTAACGTTTGCATAACAAAAAATTTTTGGAATTCGACTCTCGATGATTTTTTAGAAACTTACATATTTAATCATAAAAATTGAATTGAGTATATTCAGTGTATTTTAATTTTTTTATTTCTTCAATAACAATATATTTTTTATTAATTGTTCCTGGATATAATCGTATTTCAATATTGTTTATTAAATAAAAACAATTAAATTCTATTATATCATTTAAACCATTAAAGTTATTTAGATAATTATTTATATAATTTTCTATTAGGTTAATATCTGATATATGAAGTATTTTACAATTTAGACTTTTGTCTTTTGTCTTTTGTAAAATCACTATTTAATATAAATACTAAAATTTTTTTATCTATAACATCATAATGATCTACTAGTATATCATTTAAATTATTTTCAAATTCATCTTTAGTTATTAACTTTGAACAATTAAATCCATAAAATATATGTTTTATTTGTTTTTTCATTTTTTATATTTATATATTCTATTTTTTTATTATTTATTTTTAATTCTTTATTATTGTATGTATACATTTTTAACTTTTTGTTTATATTCAACATATTTTACATATGTCATGATTATTATTATTCATATGGTCATATATGTTAGTTCCTACATCATAATGTCCATTATTTATACTCATTAAATCTTCCAAAATAAAATCGTCGTCAATGATATAATGATCATCAAACTTATTATATGAAAATTGTAATCTACATTTATTATTTTTATTAATTATTATATAATCTTTGACAAAATTGTTTTCAAAAGTTCTATTTAATATATCTTCTTGTATCTCTTCAACACTGTTTATTTTTAAATAATTAAGTTCATCATCTAAAAATTCTTGATAATCATCATGTTCTGATTTAATTTTTTGATTTTCATTAAATATATAAATCATTAATGTTATGTTATAACCCCATATATTGTTCTGTATACAATGCACAGTTAGTGTTAGCTTTCATATTAATTAAAACATAAAATTTTTGTCCTTTTGATACTTTCTCTCTAGCGCCTGATTTAGATATAAAAGTACAATTATTGGTCACGTGGCTTTGGATTTTGATGAGATTATGATATACGTGTGGATACCTTAAAATATAGGGAAGAATAGTTATACTTTAACTACGATAGGTTATAGTAGCTTTATATATCAATATGGGTTATTAGAGATGTCGTAATAGTTTGTTGACAACGAATAATAGTTTTAGAATTTAATTACTTAATTAATGTTCGTTGAATCACAAATATGTCGTCTATCCTTGAAGATTTAATTCTTATTTATATTCATATTTCACTTCGTTTTACAAATATCATTGTCTCTATTCTTCATTGACAACCTATATGTCAGTCATCATCTATAGTTTTACAATGATTCTTGAACGAATCATTATTGACTTTGATAGTGACACAAAACCAATAGAATTTCAGAGGTAATTTCGACATCTGTAAAGATGAGTTAGATGGAATAACTGAATAGGTTTGGTCATCATGCTAACTGAATACGAAGATGATGAATTCTTGAGTGATGTAAGTTTAGATGAAGAGGATGAAGAATTGATATGGCGGGTCTTTTATAGTGCTCTTGAAGATAAAACACAAGTTTCTTCCTTAGGTGATGATGAAAGTGATTTTAGTGAGAGTGAGAGATTGGATGATATAAGCGATCTTTCAGATATAGATGACCCAGAACTTGTTTCCAAATATAAAGAGTTGAAGTCACTGTCGATTGGTAATTTAAACGAAGAAGAGAAAAAGAGATTGATAATAGCCAATTTTACGGATGACCAAATGGAAAGATTTGAATCGTATAGACGAATGACAGTTAATAAACCTGGGGTTAAAAAGATATGCAATGGAGTGCTCGGTCACTCGATTCATCAAAATATTGCTGTCGTATTAGCTGGTATATCAAAGCTGTTTTTAGGGGAAATAATAACGCGAGCATTTGAAATACAAGAAAGAGAAAATAGAGCCCAATTAATTCTTGATATAGAGAACAAGAAAAAGCAAAAACTGAATATCTTGAAAAGTTTAGAAAATGGAAAAGGAATTGAGGTGGATGATAGTAAATTGCAATACAGAGGTGATGCTCAGAAACCGCTTCTACCTGAGCATATACGTGAAGCGTGGAGGCTTTACCAGTTAGAAAATAGTGGTGTCTTTAACGCTCAGTGGAGGAAACAAGGTGATTCTGATGGTAAGATGTTTCGGTAAATCCAAGAAATATAAAGACAATGAATAATGATATTATATACTATATATCATATTCGAAAATAATTGAAGTGTGCTGGTAAGAGTATTGTTTGAATCGGATTTTCATCACATTAATTTGAGCCAATGCGTATATTGTTTTTAAAAATACAAATAAGTCGAACTTTATGAACCTAAAGAGTTTCTATGCAACAGTTTGGATTTATTTCGAACATATTATAATGTCTGTTGATTTTCGGCATAATGTTTCGTTCGTTCCAATCTTTACGTAATTAGTATTATCGCATTCAAAAATAGGTAGCAATATAATGGAATGAAATTATGGACATACAAATATACTAGTTGTAAGCCATGTCTATACAAATGGTGTTGAATATATCGATTACACAAGAAATCAATGTCAGCATTAAATTCCCATCAATCAGTTTAATGGTCTATTTATCACAACGTTGTAACGTTTATGACTGAAGTTAAAATAGCGTATAACTATTTTCGTAAGATTAGAAAGATATGTATCACTGGTTGATTTAGAAGGGATGCTAAATAAATTATTTATATACATATGGTTTGAATATATATTAACACACAGTATAACCCTTAGAGCAACGTATAAATCATATCAGTTTAAGAAGATGTTAATCCATTAATAAATATTTAATCTTTATCTATGTCTAACTCTCAAAATTTTCTACTTATCTAAATTTGCAGACTTTGTCTCATTCTTCAATAGCAGAACCCATCCGTCCATCTGATATGATTCGACGATAATCGTAAAATATGACTCTGGGTATTTTTCTGAAATAATTTCAAGATTTTCACAGACTTCTTACATAGGAATCTTGGGTTTTTCTTTATCTTGCTCCTCATGTAATTCATGATATGTCATGGTCTATCTTGATGGATGTATCTACCCTCTCATCTGTATGATGCAAAGGAGTAAATTCTTCAACTTACAAATCAATTTCTAGTCAGATAAATTGGAATCACACGTAAAAGTCAATCCTTGGGTATGACCATGTTACCTTGGCATTGTGTATTATTCTTGGTTAAGATTCTCGATATCATTGAATAATTTCATACCAATGGTGGGTATTAGGGTTAATAAGTTTAAGTTATTATACGTTATCAACCGATTTGTATCTTTTTTACAGAGTGCGTGGATTTTTAACCTAATTAACTTTTCACTTTAAATTACATTCTATATTTCAACAGTGAATGTGCTGTTTTTCTGCGTGATGTATGTTCTTTGGGAATTTACTACAACGACGTATAAAAACTCTCTGTTTACCTGGTAACTTGCACTATCTTATAAGAGGGAGCATTTTAAAACATGCTTTTGTGTCCAGATATAATAGTGATATTGTTTATCTCTTTTAGCTGTTGAAGCAGGTAGTGAACGCAAGTCTTATATTGAGATTGCTAAATTCAAAAACTCTATGAAAGAAGATGCATACACCGCACTCATTTCTATATTACGTTGATAAACCAACACAGCAGCGTGTCTGAGGGAAATCAAGTATAATGTCAGAGGTAAATTTTAAAATGAATGATGCAAACCGGTTGCAACATTAATTGGTTAGGATTTGCATAAAACGGTGGTTCAATATGGTGCTAACACACATTTTCCGCTGGTCCAAAATTACTTTCTGCACATAATACTGTGAAAACCGAAAACATTTAGTTGGATGCATAGTAGGGGTAGTACTTGTTAAAACAAACGAGAAAAACATGAAATGTGTTCATAATTATTGATTAGTCAAATGGAGCTCAAGCAATAGGTAATTATTTACTATGACTATAACTTATAATAATGTCGATGAGGAGAGAATCGAAGACTAAATGTAGCTTAAAGAGTCTCCCTATGTCGTGGAAAATCAGAAAAGTATTGTAGCGATCGACAATCTTATATATTGAAATGGGAAGTAAACTAGATTGCAAAAATCCGCATTCTTTGTAACACAGATAAAATATTATACTCTATATCTTATCCTTGTAACATTCAGACACCTCATACTGAAGTCCAACAATACACAACCGAATACGTACAAACAAGCAATGGCTTGCGATGATGCTGATAATTAGAAAAAGGCAATGGACAAAGAAATGAATGCTCACTATTCAAATGAGACTCGGACTCTCACAGATTTACCCAAAGATAGAAAAGCTAGATGGGTTTATACGAGGAAGTCTGATGGAAGATACAAAGCTAGACTTGTGGGGCAGGGTTTCAGTCAAGTACAAGGAGACGATTATTTCAGTACTTTTAGTCCAGTTATTCGATATGAGTCCGTAAAATTACTCATTGCATTCAGTACAATGGACAAACGTATCATACACCAGATGGTTGTTGAAGCAGTGTTCTTAAATGGTACAGTTGATGAAGAACTTTATATGAAACAACCAGTAGGTTACATTGACGAATGAAATAATATTTTAAATAAGAAAGTCAATGAAGAAGAAACCAGTTATTGTGATGCTAGCAGTTATAGATCCTTAGTTGGTAAGTTACTTTTTGCTTCTACCACAGTTCGGACTGATATTAGCTACATTGGGGTATGCTCAGTCGATATCTTGCAAAACCTACCTGTTGAAATTGAGAACCTTAATATGGTTGCAAAAAGTCTCAACTACTGCGAATATTCAATAGATGAATTCCTATAGGTTAATCCTAATAATTTCCCCACATACAAAGCTTCTACCAATAGTATGGAGTCTTTTAATATGAACAATAGATCTTATACATATGGCCAATGAAAAGTTGGTCATACAAGAAGAATCAAATTCACATGTGATCCTAGTATATGACTATAAATAGGAGCTAATTTTAATGGAGTTATATAGATTGTTTAGAAGGTAAGTAACTTACATATTATAATTGTACCTTAACTGATTGAAACTTAACTGACTGAAACCCAACTGATTAAAACTGAACTGATTAAAACTAAAAAAAAAACTGAAAAATGAACTGTGTCTTGGATAATTTACTACAACAAGAAATGTCGTTATTGTTATATTCCAGCAGATTGGTGTTTGTTTCAACCCATAGAACGACTTCTTAAGTATACAGGCCTTATTGGGATCTGTCTCATCGACATATACTACAGGCTGTTTCATATAGAGTGTCTCTTCCACAGTGCCATTTAAAAAGGCAGTATCCACATCCATCTGGTGGATACGTCTATGGTCCACAGCACTAAATGCTAGAAGTAGCTTGACAGATTCATACCTGATTACCGGACTGAATGTGGTTAGGTAG